>JAECUM010010866.1:0-30142 GCA_016617855.1 Megalonaias nervosa | reverse complement strand
TTTGGTGCACTCTTCATCACGATTGTACGTATTAAATCCATAGAGACAGGTTCAAATGCTGCTAACGGTTGCCGCTGAAATTCTGTATCGCAACTGTATGGTGACGACGAGTCAATTGAAATTGTGTTAAGTTTATCTCTGATGGTTTGTACTTTGTCACGGAAGAAATTTGCAAACAGGTCCGGAAGGTCGACTAGAGAGAAGGTAGCTGGAAGTGGTGTACATTTGTCCCTTGACATTAGCTTGTTAGTAATCTCAAATAGCTCTTTGCAGCTGGAACTTTCCGTGATCTTAGTACTGTAGTGGGCTGATTTTGCTGCATGGACTATGTTTGTGACATTCTTCTTAGCGGCATCATAGATCTGCTTATGAATAGTGAGTCTGGTGGAAAGCCAAAGCCTCTCAGCTTTACGGCGGTCTCTTTTAGCAGTGCGAAGTTGGTCCCTAACACTGCTATACCACGGAGAACACTTCTGAATTGCTACTCTGCACTTGGTTGCTGGGGCATGTTTGTCGAGCAATGAACGCAGGCAGTTATCAAGTTGTTCTGCTGTAGTAGGTAAGCTAGTTGTTAGGTTTGCTTGGATGTCATGCATTGGTTTGGTTCTGTTTATCATACGGAGGTTTCTCTTAGTAGCGAATAAAGGTGGAGGGTTAGGGACTGATACGTCAAGATGGCATATAATGCAGAGGTGATCTGATGAAAGTTCGTGGGACACCAGGGAGGACTGAAGAATATTATCATCAGGTCTGTAAAGAATCCAGTCTAATGTGTGACCATGTTTATGGGTGGGTTGGCTAACTGACTGTTTGAGGTTGAAAACGTGAATGGAATCTAGGAGTTTCGATGTGTATGGGTTTCCAGGACAGTCAAAGTGAAAGTTGAAATCTCCAAGAATAATCAGGTTGCCACCTATCGAATTTCCATACTCCAGGAGATTCGGAAACTGCTCCAAAAAGAGAGATTCTGTCAGTTTGAATACAGAATATGAATTATAATATGTAACATTTACGCATGTTTTCAATATTTTTCTTCTGGAGCTCAGAGCAAATATGATTTAAAACCACAAGCATGTACAAGCATCACACGGTAGTGGTGTTTTAAGTGTTGGTCATATACATAGCGATGTTTTCTTTTCCTACGTTAATACTGGAGACATTTCATAGCGTTGTACAAAAGAGTAATACTTCAACGAGTGGTGAATATATCGGGGTTTTATCATTCCACAAGATGAAATATATTCAATACTTACATAAGAAAGAACATTTTCTTTTTATTATACACTTAACAATGCTTGTGGAACGAAGCTTCGATGATTAAACTCTTCAGCACACCACCCCAACGTAAGTTCACCTAAATTTCAACGCTTTTTTTGGATGACTATTATAAAATCAGCGATTGGAGTGGACTGTTGACTTGGAATAAACTAATCTGTTCCAATAAATTACATTCTGACATTTTATAAGCTTTTTAACCCTATCTGATCACAAAATCAAGTCCGATTGAAGAATGATGCACCGCATTTTTAACATTGTTGTAAGGTAGTAAGCGTAACATGACTTTGTAAAGAAGAAAACAGTGGCGAGGCAAACATCTTCTTGCAGGATACTCCTCCCCCCCCCCCTTAGTCCATTTTCACCGCGATATATGACCTCAGAGAAGATTTAGAGCTTGCCAATGATCAGAAACTAAAACTATTTTCCAAAAACGGAAGGGTGCTCAGAATTACCAAGTGGTCCAAGGCCCTCGCCTTTGCATTTCACTCACATTTCACCTCTGTCTGTGTGCGTTCGAGTCTGGGACTCGGCCATCGTGAGTACGTGAGACAGCTTTCCAGTAGGTTTCAGTGGGTCGGTGGTACTTAACAGGGGTTATCCTCGGATCCTTTCTCCACCTCTGACCGCCACGTATAGCTGAAGAAATGGCGTTTAATCCATAACAACCAGCCAACCATAACTGAAGATTAGTTCTTGATATCGTAGCAAACGTTCCACAGGTAAGCCACTGCGGTTTAACTTACAGAATGAACATATCTATATAGAGCCATTTAAACCAACTAACTACCTGTTCATTATGCCAGGAGTCCATTACACGTTGCATGTTTCTCCTCAGAAATTACTGATATTTCTGTCAGGAGATAATCAAAAGTTGCAAAGATACGGCATAGGAATTCAGCATTTCTACACCCATTGTTCTACACCCTCACTGCACGACACTATCCCCATAGTCCATGCCCCACACCCTCACTAAACACCTTGTTCTATACCCTACCCACAATCTTTGTCTACACCTTCACAACACTCCTTCTCCCTCATTCTCCCTACTTACTTTGTTTCACCCTCACGCCTAGTTCTATACCATGCCCACACCCTTTCTCCCGTATACTGCACACACTTCTTGTCAAACAGCCCAGTTACAGAGTTCTTTGATTAGGCAAAGATCGATGAAAACCCCAATAAACATAACGTTTATTGTTACTAAAAATCAAGAAATTATGATCTCACGTTATTACACCCTTGACATCAGATAAAGTTCTATAATTCCCTCAATTATTGCCAAAACTGACAAACCAGAATCTTGCATTTTTGTATAAATATAGACATATATCATTTATTTATTGGTTTTACAGCTTTTAATGTTAAACTATGTAGGCATAATACTATTCGGATGTTCAACGAATAGAAATAAGGAGATACATCGGGTATAAAATCGATTTTAATGCTAAATCATTTAATAATTATTTATCTTTTGTTTAAGGTTAAAGAAAGTGGCTTCTTACGGACTGGACGTTTTTCAAGTTACAGAAAATGGCTCTGTGTTGTAGATGGTTTCCAGGTGATTCAATATCATAGAAGCAGACGTTGAATATTGTAGATCATTGGATTCACAGTCTAAATATAAATAATACCTGATACGGGAGACAGCATGAACGTTATAACGTTTAATTTTCCACCGATATTTGGTGCATTCTTCATGCGCTAGAATTTAATTGTCTGGATTGCCAGCTCATTCCAAATTCCAAACTCGAACTTATTTTCAAACTACGGAAGTCGAATCGAAAATGCGGATCAGAAGGAAATACTTCGCAGTTACTTTTTCCCTGGTTATCATAACGGCAGTATCTCTTTGGATGAGTTGTTCATTACTCATGGACCCAAGAGGCTCTCCACAGGTGCATGTTTCTACATTTGTCATGGCAGGAAAAGCTGTGAGTGAAACGCCAATTATGCGGCGACAATTTCAGTCCTCTCCTTGTTGTTCAGAATTAAAGACTACGCCACCTTCTAAATCCGATCACACACGCAACTTTTCCTCCGAGTGTCCTGGACTTGTGCCACCGCTAAACTTCCGAGACAAACAAAAATGGTTTCCAGTAGACAACGAGAACAGGATGTTTGTTTTCTCTGCCTATTACGACGAGATTGACGGAAAACCGTACATTCGTTTAATTGGTCTTGGAGAAGATGGATTTCAGTTAATCTTCTGCCACTTGTGGTTTAATTCGACACGTTTAAAGCACCCTTTTCTCGAGATTGTACAGGGTAAAACAACACTGATAGCAAATCGATCTTCTAAAAGGTAAAATGAGTCACCATTACTTTCTTTTAATATTGGACCTTTGCCTTTCTTGTACATTTTTCTCAAACTCATTTAACATATCCTGTCTCTCAAAGTGTTCCGATAGATTGTTAATTGATCCACATAATGTGTATAGCTATCCCTTGATTGACTTTAAAACCATAATTTCTTTGATTTGTTCCTTTAGTTTATTAAAGAAACACTGCCAACGTTTTCTCTGTATGATATGAAAATACGGGTTTTCAAGGTCAATTTAGATACTATTTCAAGGTCAATTTAGGCATCCGTAAACTCTCTTATATCTATTTCTACTAATATCACGAACAGAAATATTTGCTTTGCAGTGGTCAAAAAAAGTGGCCTAGTTATTTTCCAATATGTTTAGAAATGCAGCAGCCCTTTGTGGATCCTATATGTACCTAATTTTAATATAGTCAGTATTCGCGTAATGAGAAGTAAACGCTCTACATCTTAAATAAAACTCTAATGATGAATGATCATAAGGAATTGTAATACAATGGACATACAATTCGGAAAACAGTACTTTCAAAAAGTAAAACATTGTCTATAAAAATACGTCAACGAGGACCGGTGACGGCAAATTTATCAGTATCACGATCTTTTTGAAGCCTACAAATACAAATACCTATTATCAATCCAGTTGTTTTACACAAATTAAGCACACAATTACCAAATATATTTGTACCGTTGTCCTTAGACACCCTCATATTATCATTATCAATATCAAAATCAGTATAATGTTCTATAGGAACATAACGATCATTTACAATAAAATCAGACTTAGAAGTATATCTTGCATTTCAATATTTTTAGCAAAAGAATAATTTCATAGCCGTCACATTTGTTCTTTTTTACATCTATTTGTTGCTAAGAAGTTATACGTTGTTCACCCATGCAGTTGGCCCCCCCCCCCCAAAAAAAGAGAAGACAAATAAGGATATCTTTTTGAAGATTAAATGTAACTCTATCTATAATAAAAGTGATACAGGTCATGTTTCCTCATTTACTCATCTTAAATATATATTCAAGTTTGAAAATATAATACTAGTTGTGTTTAATCAAAGTCCATTCGGTCCTGGTTATTGAATGTTCTGCACCTTGACTGTCATCAAGAAACTTAAGCAAAAATTATCGATGGCTATGGACTTTTACAATGGTGACCATGTACTAAACTGGGTCAAGAAAAGAGCACTTCGAATCTAATCGTCACAATATAGGGTAGCATTAATTTGTTCATAAATATTCGTAGATATCACTGTGACATAACAGCGCGCGACGTTCAATCCGGGTTGTATTGGATCACTCCTTTAGGTTGATCTCGTCCAAAAATGTCCACGTTCTTTAACATTGATTTTGCCGTATGTATTTCTTGGGGCGTGTAAATAATGACCTTCCAATGGAATATGGATTTATGAGGGTCCAAATAAAGCGAATAATTTCCATTTAAAAGTATGTAATCTCTAATTTAAAAACGATACTAATTATTGAAATAATCGGTGGTGAACGCCTACATCATCTGCACGACTTTTGCAATAATTTACACCAAGCATAAATATTGCCATTTTGAATGAATAAGCTTGATTCTAGTTTTCAATTTTCAAGGGATGCTACTCTACAATGATTGTTTTGCTATTATAAGTTTGTTTTTGGAATTTTACTTCCAGATAATTAGCCAAGTAGATAGAACATGCTGATTTACACGTTATTGGAAGTCAGTATAGGGATTCATCAGTTGACAAATGTGTCAGCATGGCAGCTTTAGCTGTTTAATCTGTTCTTTCATTACCCTTAATAACAATGTGACTTGGAAACCAACATAACAAAATATTTTTAAGACGGTATGAGAAAACTTAACGGGTTGACAAATTTAAAGTTTTGCAAGGCTTTCAGTTTGGAAACGGAATCCAAAATGATAAAGCAGTTCGTTCTTTGAGGGATTCAGTGTTTAATTTGACGAGAGTTTAATACTTTTGAGTGTTCTCTTGCCCATATGCGTTTCTATTTTAAAGCTTTGAATTTTGCACACACACGTTAAAAGTAAAAGCCTTCGGTTTTCCGCATCAAAACTGTAAGTTTTCTCCATTATTAATCGTCACGTTTGCATTCAACTGTTGATGTTATCTATCTATCTATCTATCTATCTATCTATCTATCTATCTATCTATCTATCTATCTATCTTGTACCAACATTCTGGTAATTTATTTCGATGTTCTATATTAATGTGGAATAAAACGTCCCGAATCAGATGTAGATGTTGATATAAAGGTGCATATTTTACTCTTCTTTTCAGATATCAAGAAGTTTATTTCTTGTGTCCATTGCCAAATGATGTTGTACCATATGCCGTATCCATAGTGACAACTAAATGTCAGGAACCTTTAAACAGTCTTCCAGTACAGCCCTGGACGCAACAGGTTGAGATCAAAAGAAATTTTACTGTTTGTGTTTCTCCTCTTAATATGAATTATAGTAGGGCTTATGAAATAGTTGAGTGGCTTGAACTCAGCAGAATTCTTGGTGCGGACTACTTTCTCATCTACAATTATTCTTCCGCATTCAACATTCGAAAAGTGATGAAACTGTATTCAGATCGAGGCTTTGTGCAGGTAGTACAATGGCCACTTCCCATGCACGTAGACACATGGCCACCTTCAGATAAAACCCCTGAAGTCACATATTTCTGTCAAACAGCAGCTCTCAACGATTGCCTTTATAGAAGTAGGCCTAACACCAAGTTCTTGATTAATGTTGATATTGATGAATTTATAATTCCAAGAGGCAACCAAAGTTATAAATGGGTGGACATGCTAAAACAATTACCAGAAGCAAGTGGATATATTATTCGCCACACATTTTTCCGTAAAGATTGGCCAGACTATCGTGGAGCCAATAATAAATCATTGGTATCTGCAAGTTATGTTAATGACATTGACAGATATAGTCTGGTAACTTTAAAAAAACTTCAGAGAGAAAGCGACATTCTGCCTGACAGACAGAGAAGTAAGTACATAGTAAAGGCGAACGATACCGTCACTATTAGGGTTCACGATATCTGGCAATATAGAAAAGGACAAAACTCCTATGTTGTTGATCCCAGTGTTGGGTTGCTCCATCATTACCGCAACTGGTTTAAGCCTTATGAGGGAAGTAGGGTACTAGATACAAGAATGCTTCTATACCAGGATGAACTTGTTCATCAAATTCGTTCCATATGGTCAAAGTTAGAAAGTGTTCCACTTGACCTGCAAACAGTAGATAAACAGCTATGAAGTCCTTTCGATAAAATTCTGCGGATTCCTTTGTTTGGGATTATAAAATCTGCCCAATATTCCCTACCTCTGGTCGCTGTCTGATATTATGAACTATCTGAAATATCTAGAATAATCAGTCTGATGCTAACAAATGTATATATTTATCGGAATATGATTGGTCCACCTGAACACAAGTTTTTTTTTTGCATTACCTATTAGGTCACGGTATTTCCACGTCCATATATTTTAATCCATGCAAGGCCGATTTCACGCAAGCTGTTTCCGTAAATTGTAAATTACGACGTATAAAATACAGATTAAAACGAACGAAGAGTAGGTAATGTAGAAAAGAAACAATAAATATGTCCCGCAGAATGTACCGGTATTGCGCAGAAAATGATATTAAGAGGAAATTTGAAGTAAGTCAAAATCTCATTGTTATGTTGATAAATAGTTTGCACCTTTATATATACATGTACATTAATTTCATACATGTACATTAATTTCAACGGTTCATACTGCGGAAATGATCTAAATCACATTTTCAACCAGAAATAAATGCAAGATATCCCGAAAATGCGTTAGATTTGGTTTCTGAGAATATTACATTGTCATTGTCTTTGAGAAAACGGGTTTGAATTGACTACGCGATATCAAGACTGATAAAGGCATGTATGTATGATGCTTTGCTTCTCTTTGGACATGCAGGGTAATCGTTATTATCCTCCTTTCAACGTCTCATCCTTTCCATGATGGTGAGCATGGATCAGGAGTATGAATACAATACGCAGCACATCCATATAGATACATTAGTCCCCTCTTACGACAGGAAGGTTGCATTTATCGGGCAAATTCTACATCCCAGGCCAGTTGATGGTTGTAGTAGTAGTTGTTGCTGCTGCTATTGTGTGGTTCTTGTGCTGTTATTATTATTTTTATGTTTTTCCCCTTTCTTTTGAATATTACTGTCATATTTTCCATTAAATTAATATTTTTGAAAGGATGAATGGAAGGATGAGCTGGTGGATGGATTCGAGAATAAATGACATCTGTCTTCGCAGTAACTGAGTATATTTGGAATTTGTCTTTAAAAAAACGAGCAGTTAGCTTGATACCGTGCTTATTTTTGTATTTGTTTGTTTTACATTATACCATGCGAATCATTGCTTAAAGTCTCCATAACTCAACAGAAGCTACTCCTGCTTTAGAATGTCCACATAGAAGCTAAACTCCTTTAAAATCATATTTACCCATCACGCCTTGCAACTTTCTATATCCGTTGTAGCACCCCACTTTGCGAATAAAATTGCACAGAGATATACATTACCTCAGGAAATATCTCCTTCGTGTGACGGGAGTTTCCGTTCACTTGACACATTCCATTTATACATTACACTGCATCGTTCTACACTTACAATATCACACAACTATCATTATACATTTGCACAAGATATGAAAATGTGCCGATGTAATTTATTTTGAATATATGTGCTACTTAAAACGAAAAATTGTGATGAAAGTGAGACTTCTGAACCAATTGAAATGCGTGTTCATCAATCATCCGCACATATTTGCGTAAGTCACTTTGCATATTCTGTATCTGTAATAGAGGAATCAAACAAATGTATTGAATTTGTTTGCTATGACGCGGGAGTCATTCTACATGTCTGCAGCATGATGCTCCAGTGCTAGACATCACCATAAACTGCCACACTGCAAACATTGTTGCGATATGTTTGAAAAATTGTTAAAAATACGTTAAAAATCCAAAACACACACACACACACACACACACATGACGCGGGAGTTGGAGATGGGGATAAAACGTTGACCATTTTGCATTCATCAGCGCATTGCTGACTACTGCGGCCGACTATCTTGATACCAAATCCCTGCTCATTCTGCATGCATCATTGCATTGCTGACTACTGAACCTAACTGACTTGATAAAAAATCCCTGATGATTCTGCATGCATCAGTGCATTGCTGACTACTGAACCTAACACTCCCATTGAAGTCAGAATAATTATCTCTCGTCCGCCTATATTGATAACTGTTCCTGGACACTTTCATTTGATGACAACTGTTTCCAATGGCCCAAGATGGTTCTGGCTTGTCTCAAATTTGTCCTTTACCGCTACGTGACCTTACGTTAATATTGCTTTCTTTCATCTCTATCATCATTATCCGAACGGACTCTAAAATTCACTCATGCCCCTAACAAAAGAGATTAACCATCGCAAGCTACCAATTCATTGCGAGCCTAACCCATACGTCAATCTTAATGATTACGTAATCACCCTGACAACGACAAAATGTACTGCGAAAATATATACAAAATTTTGCACCACTACTATCTATCTATCTAATCTATCTAATCTATCTATCTATCTATCTATCTATCTAATCTATCTATCTATCTATCTAGTTGAAGACATTTCTTTTCTGATAGTATTTTAACTGAAGAAATATGACAATGTATGAATGGAAAGGAAGGAATGAAATTTTTTAAGAGCCATTTTCGAACGGTACTGAATGGGGCTACAAAATGATCTGCCAATTGGTTTTGAATGTGCATATAATTCTCCGTGTAAGTAAACAATGCTTAAATGGCTTGATCTCTTTACCATCGGGCAAAAAGGAGTATCCTTCCAGAATAATAATCAATAACCTTGGATCCTCTTTTCATGTGGCGTTACCTATTAAATTCAAGGTATGTAACTGGAAATGAGCCCTCATAATAGGTTCTACCCAAGGTCATATCTTTTAATGACGGTTCCGGGGTTGGAAATAAACTCTACTTTTTATCTCAAACAATTATCAGTAAAAACAAATGGAGTGAATTTACGATTGTAAAAACATCCTTCTTAACTTCCTGTTTTCAGTATTAATTTTGTATCCGACATTTATTTCTACAAACATACCGGGAAAAGATTGACTCATTATGACCATTTGGTTGATTATTTCAGTTTTGCTTTTAAAAAGGACAAGATTTCTGGAGTAAATTTAATCTATTATTCAATTACGTTCTTGTGTTTAAATGAATTTTGTGTTTTGTAGGTTTTAACTGCACATTTAGCTCATTATTGACCATTTAATACCGAAAAAATCGGGATGTAAGTGCTATAGACAGGGACACACACAGGCAGCTGAACTGGTTGGGAATTTAACTCGCGACCTATATACGCTCCAGCAACTGAGTTAAGCTGAAATGCTTCAGCAGCAAAAATAGTCGTAACATTAGCTCAAACCACAAGTTTTCATTAAACTGTGATACACTTTGGGATATAAAATTATTTATAACCGCAAATCAGCTTTTCAACTGACTAAATTTATTCCTTTACAAAACATTACATAATAGTGGTCAATGAACTGATCTGTTGCTAGAGCAAGAATAATCACGCCTACTAATTTGCATATCACTTAAATCAAGGTATTTTATTGTTGACATTTACCCCATGTAAATTAGTAATATATTTAGTGTGTAATGAAAGTTTCATAAAAATGATGAAAAAATGTTGGAGTTATGACGATTTTAATTTGCATATAGTAGATAGTGGCAATGACCGAGGCGATGGACTTTAGGCCCGAATGTCCAGCAAACTTCTACTGCGCCAGTATATCACAGATTGGCTCGTAATTTGGCCACCGTATTTAATGGTTGGTCAGTCATCGGTAAAGAAAAGGTATCACCTGCTTCATAGAAAACATACAGAGAAATAAAGCTAAAGAGATAAATCGTAACCTACATCGAAGCTTAATAGAAAACGAAGGCAGAGGGAAAGGGAAAAAATGCATCATTCAAACACTACCCCGAAAAGAAAGACATAAGAGAAAGTTTATAGCCAGAAGAGCGGGAACAAGCACAATGCAAAATATGCTTTCCTTTACCGAGTCCCAGTCAGAAGAAGTAAAACATGTCAATGATAAAATCCAAAATACATGAAAATCATTTTCCTAACAGGTTCAGGAAAGGTGATCAGTAGATTAAGGTTCTTTTCAACTCTGCGAAAAGCATAATGCGTAAAATTTTTCAAACGAAACAGTGAAAGCAATATACAGGGCGTTCTTGAAAAAGAAATTTATAAATGAGGCAAAACTAGTAATGTTCATTCTTTTCTCAAAAGAGATGAAATTCGTGTGTGCGTCCACAAAATGTCGATGTTGTAACGTCTGGTAAAGAAAAGAAGTAATTATGTCCCTAACTGAACTATGACATAATCAACACCTCTTAATAAACTATTATTCCATGCTGTGGATTATAATTCACTAACAAGACTAAATGTCGACCGCCAGGCGATCTTCATGCTAATACCATCGGTTCTCGATTAAAAAAATTCACATCTTAATTATATAAATGAATTAACGAAATTCACTAATTAATGGTAATCATGTCTATAGTCTTGATTGTGGCCCTAGAAACTGTAGAATCGAAGTTTCTATTAAGTGACTCAGTATTTCAGAAAATGATAATTGTTATCTAGGTCAAGTAGAGGGGTATATAATCTTGTTTACCTAAAATTTACCCATACTTGCCTTAACATCTTGAGTTAATCTTATTTTAGTGTTCAGTTTTTAATTTGGGTGGATTTATTTATTCAAACTTTTATTCACTGGAATTACAAGTGCTCATTAATATTCTTGGGCTAAAACGTAAATTTGAAATTATAATGAATTCAGACATGGACATTTTGGATTATATTATTGTGATACATCAAAAGACTTAGCATATCATCACATTCTTGTGTACATTAGCACGTCCGAGACTACATGCACACCTACACATTCAATATCGGAACTTATTTGGTATACCACTGAAATTCAAATTGAACTTTATACATTTGGACTTGTGATAAAACATTTAGGACTATTTGGGATTTAATTCATAATACTGTAAGTTCGTTTAAATTTTCACTTTGTATTATAGGGAATTAGCTGTTCGTTGATATTACAAACTTGTTGGGTTTTCGCTCTTTTCTGTTACTTAGTGTAAGACCATAGAGTCGTAAGAGATGGTTATGACGAAATCCATCGGAAGATCAGACGAGGTATGGATATAGGCACCAAAAGTATTCAACGCCCTCAGTGACGATGTTTTAAAATCACACCTCGTTCATTTATCGTTGGCAGACGACTGGGTGCACCGGATGTACAAGAGGACATGAGTTATATCAGAAAAACATCGTCTTATGACATTTGAATCGTAATACATGTAAAGCAATATTAAAGAGCATGGTAAGTTGGCCTTTTTGAAAGACGGGATTTTGTTTATGTGATGCATGCAGATAAACGCTGCACTAGAAAATTAAGGAGTTAAAGCATGCACATCCAGGGAGTTTTTTTTATGAATCACTAAATCAGATGTGAAAACGAAAGTCGTCCGAAAACATTAAGTTCAATAACAAGAGGTTGCTTATGAAAAACGTTAAAAGGTGCCCACAATGTAACAATGTCCGAACATGGCAATATATGACGTTACAGAAGAAATGAAAATAAATAACACTCAAAATCATCAAATCAATTTCAACTAAATCTGAAAACTCCAAAACCAGATACAGTACAAACTGCTAATAACTATTCTACAACAATTTTAACACGGATAAAAAGGCATTGGAAATTATAGAGATATTTAGGGAATCATGGGAACAATTAATTTTTGAACGAAGGTATACAAGTAATCTACACAAATCCTCCATCAACTATGCATGTTTCCAGGACAAATTATCACTGAACATTGTAACGCATCATAAAATCTTCAGTCTCAACGAATTTTCGCAATATTAAACATTTTATGCTGTGAGAATAACGTTTGCACCATTCAGATGACGTAAAAGCCGGTGCACCTCACATAGGATGCAAATACGCAGATTTTTAGAACTGTCATTTGATAGTAATCGAAATTAAACTGCGGAATTAAATGGTGCGATTATACTCAGACGAGATACGAAAAGGGTGTACCTCTCCACTGAAGATGGTGTATCATGTCAAATGTTACAAATAATGAATATGTTATTACAATGGATATGAACAAATTATCCAGAAATTTCAAAAAATGATCGCACGTAAGAAAATATTCAATAAAGTCCCAATGTACTTGCCCACGAAATGCCAAATTTCGTATTCAAATTATAGGTGATCACAGTTCAGCATACTAATTTTGGGTTAGCATGGTTAACACTTTATCATAGACAAACAACTATTACAGCATCTTAACCTTGTCGTGTAACTTACTTTGACGCTTCAGTGCGTCTGGATATTACAAATAAATGTAACTAGATAAAAATATGCTTTTCTTAAACTCATTTACAAATGCAAACTATTGAAAATTGGGATAATTATACCTTGAAGTTTGTTAGTGATGATTTGTGAAAATATTAATATCATAATGTGATTTGAAATTCAGGCAGACTCAGCTAAATTAGGCATTGCGAATGACAACATGTTGTTATGTGATTTCCTTAATGAGTTTGAAACACAACATTATACTGTCAAATCCAGGATACAAACTCCATGTTTATTTTCAGATGCGAAAACTGCTGCCTGAATCTAAAATGTTACTTTATGAAGAAGTATTGAATTCAAAACAAATTTTTCTTAATCTTTAACATTTTTAGAATTCTACAACATCATGTCTGGAGATACATAAAGGAAAACGAAATACATCATTGATAATGGACCAGATGAGCATATTACCGTGTCCATAGGTTTTGAACATCAGATTGTGTACTGGTTGCTTTTTGTTGATGCATTTGTGCTTTTAACCACATTAACTACAATGGTTATCTTACAGGAATTTATTACGTAATGAAATATAACATGGAAAATAAATTAGGCGATACTGTTATACAGATGATTCTTTATGACCCTGTTGTTGACATAAGAAAGGACCCTTCCCCCCCCAAAAAAAAAAAAAAATATTACTATACATCCTAGTATAAAACACTAAACCGCGACCAGGAATATTTTTGGGGTGATATCACCCACCCGCCCCACCTCAATCAAACAGCGAAATAAAAAACCAACCCACTTCACTTGCTGACATTAATTAGAAACATAATATTAACTAATATGACTGGAATAGATAAATGCGATAATGCAATCGGGAAGACTGCTTACTGTAGTCAGCAATGTGTTTTGACGAATACTGTTGGATACATGTCGATTGTGTACGTAAGGGAGGCGATCATGCTCATGTAACGTATGTGTTATGACGAATACTGTTGGATACATGTCGATTGTGTACGTAAGGGAGGCGGTCATGCACCATGTAACGTATGCGAGGTGGTTGTAGGGGGAAAAATCCGCTGTGTAACGCTCACGGTGGCCGGGAAACACGATGGAAACTCTGGTATGAATCATCCTAACTGCATGCAGATGATAAATCATTTTAGAGTCGCTATCTCCTCCATCAATGGCTCCACCAGTAAATGACCCAATAGTGCGTCACAAATTTGTGTATGTTGATGATGGTGAGGAATCTGGTTAAACAATACGAGTTATTAACCTTTTTTAAAATTTCGCTGACTTTGTTGTGTTAACTCCTACACGTAAGCTCACAAGCGACATGAGAGAAACAAGACAAGTTAAATCACAAACTGATCAGTTTCTTTAGGTGGTGGGGTGATTCCAGCTGAGATCCAGCGCGCATGGGAAATACATTCCTAGTCTTATAATATGGGACAAAATCTGTACTATGCCCGTGGGGACGTTAAAGAGTACGAAATCGTTCTGTGTGATTATGTGTTGGGATCAAAGTCAACCACCTCCGACTGCTGGTAAATCACCACACACCTTGCTAACAAACCACACCGAAGAAGTTTTGATGATTATCGTGAGTACTTAATGGGGGTGATTGGGGGTCTATGGGATTTCAATATTAGAAAGGGTGGTTTGCATTATAGGGTCCATGGAAATGTAACATGGGAATGTCACCTGGGATCAATGGGAATTGAACATTGATGACGTCATTGGGGCTTATAGGGTTAAAACTATTTATAGGGTTAAATGTATTTATAGAGACAAAGGTTGATAGGGACAAACATAGACATACAGAAGCAAACAAATACTCATCCAAACAAAGAAGATGGAGACACACTGAAAAGAGGACAAAGATGTTCCGAAGAAAGACAGAATGAATAGAGACTCCAAAAAGAAAAGTCTATTGTATGGGTACAAAACATTTATTCAATTATATACATGGGCTCCATGGCCTGTGCTTTGGTCTAAGCACTATCCATTTAATACATACAAATTTGGACACGGAACAAACCTATTTACAAGTTATCTTTTTCTTGGTTCTAGAAAACTACTTTTAAAAACTAAAGTTTATGTCTTCAAAAACACATAACGTATTTACACTTCATAAAAGAATGACATTTTCCATACAAAAGGTAATGTCCATTTTTAAGAGAAAGCTAAAACAAAACCAGAAACAAACGATCAGATAGGACAAAGTTCATGCTTCTCTTTTTATCCGTCACACACGTTGTTTAAATCTAGTCACCTACCACTTGTGTCCGAGCGTAGATGTTTCCCTTCACGTACTCCCTTTCATTCGTAGAGCTGTTGGTATATCCATTGTGCTAGGTACACTTATCGATAAGCGGATCAAGTGCGGATATTATCTTCTTCCCGTGGAGGTACAAAGTATGCCATATGAATGGCCACTTTTCCATCGGTAATGTCAAATTTTTCTTTCATTGTCTGCATGTCTTCAATAGCCCTCAAAAGTTTGGAAGAAGTTAATTCTGCAGGTGTACTAAACCCGAGACATACAGGAGATTTCAAACTGTCTTGCTCCATAGATAGGCTCAAACGATCTCAATCTTTGACTTGGCACTGACGTTTGAGCTCCTCTAACAGTGAGTCAAATAAGTCTGTAATAAAACCTGCTGCTTCCTAGAGGGGAACGTCGGACGCGATGTAAGTTGTCGTCCTAAATTTTCTCAGAGTCGCTGTCTGAGTCATTTGGATGCTAAAATACTCCTTTAGGTCTACAGAATCCTTTTCCTTCCTGGATGCACTTTGCTCTGATGGTATGATGGTGAAAGAAGTCAATGATGTTTCTTCCTTCTCTTTTTTCATCTGCGTAGAGTGATTCATATTTCTCGTCGTTTGTACTCGCAATGAAGTATCGTTCTTGGAAGTCGTCCCTTGTTTATACTGGTGATATCAGCGTGTCCATATGGTAAAGTCTTGTTGTCTGGAAGTCGCACTGGCTGCACATAGTTTTCCATTGCGTTAGTAAATAAAAAACTAAGATGTGATAATGCATTGGCGATGTGATCGTGAGGCACAACATCGCACTTGAGTTTCTCGTTGGACTTGAGTCTCTCGCTCGATACTTGCTGTGTGAAAAGATTCATCTTTCTCGCTTGGAGTTTGTAGTCACAATGAAGTATCGGCCTTGAATGTTTTCCCCTTTATATGCTTGCCAATATCGGCATGTCCGTACGGTAAGGTGAAGTGATTGGGAAGCCGTACTCGCTTCTGGTACACGATTTGATACAGTTTTTCCAAGGGCCGACTGACGATTGGTGTGTGGGTAAACGTACAATCTTGTGCGGTTCGTAGGTTGTTACCCTAACGTTTCCATCCTCTCCAGATTACAACCCTCTTTCAGCACGCTAAAGTTCACCACTTCAATCATTCGATGCTTTGGAATCAATTCTTTCACTTTACACTCGGTGTGCACTTCTCCTCGTTTGTCGCGGTATTCGTAGTCGTAATTTGAAGAACTACCACTAGCAAAACTTAGAATCTTGTCGTTACCACTAACAAAACTTAGAATCTTGTCGTCGGGGTGCTCGTCCGTCCAGGCTCAACAGTTTGTCTCGAAAATCTGCCAATCAATCGCAACGCGAGGTGGCTATTTTGAAATCGATTTTTTTACACGATTTAATCGGTTCGATGGAGGATGGTCGGCGTAGTAAAGTTGCCGAGTTTGGGTACTTACCTTGGATTTATCTAAAAATTAATCGACTTTTTCGAGCCGATTTACGGAAAAGATTAGTCAAGCCAGTCCGACATCTACCCGACCGCCAAAAAATCAACCTGACAACATAAACGATCTCCTTCGATTTGATGGTGACGGCGACAAAGGCGATCGATGTAAATGCAACTGTCCGTGTCAAAGTACAGTACGCGATCTCCTAATTGGTGTAAGGCTTCGTACAATTTTAAACGAGCATGGGCTGTCACGTAGGCCGCAATGATGACATTTCCAAATTCATCGGCTTCTACAAACTCAAGTTCTTCTTCGTAATTGACCAGTATCAATCCTTCACGAACGACGTCCACGTGTTTCATGTATTTAGTTTTGCCGTGAATCATCTGGAAGTAGCGGGAAGGTTCTGTCAAATACTCCGTCTTCGCTAAACACCGTATTGGTGTCATTTTTCCATACAAGCAATTCAACATCGTTTTGGCAAACGATCACCTTCCTTCGGTTTTTTCCACGAGGTCTAAAGTGATGCCTTCCTGGTCAAAGTATTTCTCTTTGAATTTATATTGGTCTTCGTGAGTTTGACACCAGGAAGGATAGCCACTGGCTTCTTGTTTCAGTTTCAAAAAGGCATTCACGTAGTCCGTGCAAATTCCTTTCTGAGTCTCGTCACACTTTTGATGCTGTTCTGTCTTGGGAAAGTGGTAAATTTCGGACACTTCTAACAGTTGGTATCCTTGGTCCAAAGCTTTAAACAATTGCACGCTGACCCTGTTCCTGTCAATGAGTGTTCTTCCTGAGTGTGATGACAAGGTTGGTCTTGGTTACAAGTTTAGGCACAGGTGCAACACAGTGGAAACATCAGTTTTCCTTGGCAATGGTAAGGCAAAACAGGATGATACAAGACCGTGGGAGACAAGACTTTACATTTAATAAATCCTTTGTATTGTCGAATGTTTTCCAGGTTGATGTGTTCTGTCAGTAATTGGGGATGACCTGCTGAAAATGACAATATTTGCACACGTAAGGATACAGCGAACACACATCCAGTTATTTGATTTCTTCTCCTTTCTCCTCGTCGACATGGTCCAGCAAACAGGTGGCATTCATCCGTCCTCCATACAAACTATCCCTTGGGTCGAGAGGGTCCACCAACTTATAACTTTCTATGATGAGTTTAAACTCGGGATCGGTTTTCAAAAGGTGATCGTACTCGAGGTCCCACATTTCAACGACTTGGTATCCTTGCTGTTCTAACTTCAAGCGTTGTTGACAAGTGTCCTTATATACATCTTCCATGGCACGTTGTAAAAACTGATTTTCATGTCACATTGAGGGTAGCATATCTGACATCCGTGAAATAAGCATCCGTTAAACTCGAAGACGATCTTAGGTAGGGTTTCCTAAGTCCCAACCATCTACCGAATACGTTTCGATGGTCTTTTCGCCTCCTCCGTTTCGGACATGTTGGATCCATTTGTTTTCCTTGTCGCACAAGTAATGTAGCCAACGCTGGGCTTTGATCGAGTATAGTCGTTTGACAAAGTTCGTCGTTTGAGGGCAGATGACAGCCAGGGTGTTTCGGGCATGAATCGTTTGCGGTACACTAAGGAGCATGCTTTGGCAATGGTGCAGGCTTCTTTCAAAGGATCGATCCCTCCGTGCTCCATGAATAATTCTCGGAAGTTTCCACAGCAATGCCGTAAAATGTCAACGTCGGATCGACAATACTTTAGCATTTCTTCCTGAAAGTCGAAGGGGTCCGAGGCGTGAGTTTGGTACCAAGCGTAGAAAGATTCTCGTTGTTCGGAGCGCATGTTGTCGGAGTCATAGTAGTGAGCACCAGGCAAATGTGGCAAGACAGCGCGTTGATTGGCTTCGGTATTGAAAAGTGCGGAAAATATCCTTTGGCCATTTCTGTCATTCCAAACGTTTTAGGCAATCGGCTCAACAGCATGGTCAAGTAACTCATTGAATCTTTAAACTGCACTTGTCTCACTTGCATGTAGATGAGTTTAGTTCCGTTCAGAGTGACTTTAGGACGTTCGGTGCTTTGTTCCGTATAGTATTTTCGAAGAAATTGTTCATCGTACCTCGAGAAATTCTGAACCACCACCCTGGCATAACGATGGCAATCCGTAACATTCGATCGCCTCTTGACTCCTCGTCTCCTCGATAGGGTCTAAGATCCATCGGGCGAAATCTGCCTGCGTGTCAGAACCTCGAGAGATCTTTTCACATCCTCCAGGAATCTTGCAACAGTGAGGGCTATGACTAAAGACAGGTTTTTTTTGATGCATTTCTCGCACGCTCGATAAGTCACGCAGAAATAAGGAATGTGAATGTCGGTTCTTGCGTACATTCGAAATCGAGAAAGATGCAATTCCCTTTCTTCTTGTCATCTTCCTCGTGCTCCTGTTTGGGTTGGTATGTTTTAATGTAGCATTAATGTTCCAAGTCCGCGATTTGGCGACAAATGTGACATCGTTTCTTCCCTGAACATACGTGCTCCTTGGCACTATTGGTATGTATGACTTGTCCACAAGTAGGGTACAATCTTAGCAGTTGACAAGCACATTTTTTCTGTGAACCTTGTGTCTTCAGATGTTGTTGGTAACAGGTAGGACTGAAAAATGTTCGCTGACAAGCACGGCAATGCACACGTTCTTGTCCTTCGTCAAGGGGAGGGTTTAGAGGCCAAATATTCCTCATATTTCGATCCACAATGCTTGTATTGCTCTCGATTGTTATAGCCACAGTCACATTTCTCAGTAATAACTGTATCCGAGGAATCCGGTGATACTGGTAATGGCATCGAAATGTTCGTTGTGATGATAGACGTGAATGTATTTTCCGTCTTTGAAATCGTTGCCTCGAAACAACAGTTCTCCACGCACTTCTTGGGGTTGCATTTTTAACGTGTAGCGTGGAGCCAAAACGTCTTGCAATTTGTTCGTTTCAGGAATGCCACAGAGTGTGTCTTTGGATATCCCGCTTGCTGTAACAGGAGTTCGGCTTCACATCGTTGTTTGGCTCTGTCCGATCGTCGAATGTTCTCCCAGGTTTTTGTCCATTTTGCCCTGTCGTTCCTGTCGGCATACGTTCGTCCCACGACAATAGCACGGGCTAAACACATCTTGTCTTGAGTGTTGTTAATTTGAACGATGCTGCGCTCGATGCTGCAAAGTTTGCCTACCAATAACACTTTTCTGCGTTGTCCGGTCCCTTTGGGAAGATAAATGTGGGCCATGTATAGTCTCGCGTTTCCATCGGTGAGGTGAAACTTGTTCTTTTGATTGCTGAACTTGTTGAATCTTGTCGATTACTTTGGATGTTGTCATTTCTGCAGGGCTGTCAAACTCGTTCGAAACAAGTGACTTCAAACTGTCGTGATAAATGGAGAGTCTCAAGACATCTTCTTCTTGGCACTGGCATTGCCGTTTCAGTGTGGTTAAGAAAGAATCCCACAAATCGGTGATGAACCCTTCTGCTTTCTCCAGCGGTATGTCTGACTTGAAATCTTTAAACTTCACCGTGTACGTGTAGGCCGTGGCTCTAACTTTTCTGGAGGAATCCATCTCTCGAACGTGGTAATACGTGAAAGATGTGGGTTCAGGTACGCTCATGTCTTCGATTTGAGCGAACACTTCTTTTCATGTGTGAGGTGATACGCCACGTCGCTGCTTCTTACGTTCTTCTCTCTTAATGAAATCGTGGGATCCTTTCATCTCGATTGCTGATTCAGAAATGAGTTAACCAAGTTCGTTTTCTCTATGTATACTCTCTCTACCTCTTGTTGTGACAATGACTTGGTATATTTCACAAGGGCAAGTGAAAACCAAACAGATAGGAACCCCTGGTTGACTTATACGAAAGACGACGGTGCGTCTTATACACCTCATGCATATTGAGGACCCTTCGATTCAAACCCTACCACGAAAGAAAAACGTTGCAAAACAAACCCAAACAGTTGGTGTCGTCAAGAGACCTAGAGACGGTGCTGTGCCGTTGGGACACGTACGTCCAGAAAACCACTCTAGTCGGCAACAATGTCCCCTTCTCTCTGTCACTTCTACTTTGTCGTTGACCACGATGTCTATCAACCCTGATTTACACCCTTGTTTCTTCATTTGATATTTTTTAAAAATTACTAAACCCATTTTTAAAAGAACTAACATTTTTCGACAGCAGCGACGAAGTCTCCTCCTGCTCTTACCACTGTTGCTGCACCTACAAAGGTGATCTTTCCTAAGACCAAAGTACAAGAAAGAGTAAGTAAGTTGTGAAGTTGACTGGATGTATCAAAACATCTAATCTTTAATTCTATTTTTGATGTATTTCTTTTTTATATAAGATGCAAGACTGTTTATTGTTGTAACGATATTTATGCTGTTTAGTCTGTTGCTGCAAAAGCAAATATCTATAGAAAAGTGATTAAGTTTGTTCAATTTTCTAATTTCAAGCACTACAAAGGTACCAAGTTTGTCTTGCAAAGGGATTGAAACTCTTAGTTACGCGGACGTGAAGTAAGGTATACCTTTATTAGTACAGCTTGCTGTCCTTGTGTTCATTCTAATCATGCTTGCCTTATATCTTTGTGTTTTAAAGATCATATTTCTTTTGATACATGCATCAATGGACAGACAGCTTGGGTTATTATCCCTGAGGTTCACTATACTTACGCTTCTTTACTTCATATAAACCCCAAATTCACTAGTTTGAAGTAAAAACCCACCACTCAATACTATATCATATCTCTCTCTCTCTCTCTCTCTCTCTCTCTCTCTCTCTCTCTCTCTCTCTCTCTCTCTGATGTGTGTATGTCAAAATGTCCAAGTGAGCAAATATATTTTTTGTCAGTTTCAAAACGCGAACAATAATGGTGCAGTTAAGTATTTGATGTGGCAAGAAGAAGTGTCACGGTGCACAACACAGGACTGTAAGTTCACACTCCAGTCAGTCTGCACTGCAACGGTAAAAATGCAAGAGCCTAGGTAAAAGAACGCTTGAGTCGTTAGAAGCAATTTTATTGGCTACACCTATTTTCCACCACCTTGGCTTCGAATCTCCTTCAGTCTCTCTTCGCACAGTAACGTGTTTTTCTATGCCTGACCACTATACCACCTGCCATAAATTTAGAACCAAACGATGCGACACTCATTATAGGTGACTTCATTTTCTAACCGATATTTTCCATCGCCTTAGCTTCAGATCGGTTTCAGCTGTTATTCGCACAGCGACAAGATCAGACGTGTTTTTCTGTACCTTACCTGAGGGCGGGGGGGGGGGCACACCGTGAAACAAATGGCGGCCGATTTTTGTGGGAGCCCTTCATCAAGGCCCCGTCTGAAACAATGTTGTTTTCGAAAAGTAGTGCTGACTCATTAAACTATCCAAAGGCCAATCCGAGGCTTGTATGAGAGTACGCTACCGATTTTTTGTTGGGGGGGGGGGGGGGGGGGAGGGGGCGACCAAAAAAATAGTGGCAACCAACAAATTTATCTCAAAAGGCCAATCCGAGGCTTGTATAAGAATACGCTACCGAATTTTTGTTGGAAGAGTGGGGGAGGGGGCGACCAAAAATTTTTATCTGACCTAAACAAAAATAGCAAAAATAAGTGCCTGCGACCAGGTTGAATGACGTTGGCTATCTGTTAAATCTTGGGTAATTGTTATATTGTACATCGGCCGAAAATGGTGGAGACAATTGACTTCACAAGGATACTTTGTATGTTTGACATCGAAGGTATGACTACGTACCAGAGAGAAGCCATTACCGGTGTATTTGAGTGAAAGGTATTTGTTTAAACACGGACCGGCAATGGAAAATTGCTGATTTATGAGTCCATTCAAGTTGTGTGCGCCCCATCTCTCTATCATGTAGGAACAGTGTTCAAATTTCTATAGCTTAATTTTGATTGGATGCGGTGGCTTGCCGCCGCATTCAATGAAATAAGACCCGAAACATAGAAATAAATGCTCGATCCGCCAAGCTGGAGATAGGGTTAACATATAGGAACCTTGGCTAGCGAAGAACGCGACTACCTTGCAGAATGTAGTTTCAACGTTTTAGCATTATATGATATTTGGGAAACTAATTGCTAAAATTGTTTTGAGACCGCTCCTGTGGCCTAGTGGTTCGTGCGTCCGCCTAGGATGCGGGAGGCCGTGCGTTCGAAGCCCGACCGTTTCATACCAAAGACATAAATATGCCTTGAATGTATGGCAGCACAATAATTTACAGAACAAAATCGTTCATTTTGTTCGCCGGAAAGTTCTCGGCAAAAGAACAAAAAAAAAAAAAAAAAAAAAAAAAAAAAAGAAAGACAAAAAAATAACAGTCTATTCAGACCACTTCTACTATTGCTACGCCTCTATTATCTGTAGACCGCTCCGGTGGCCTAGTGGTTAGAGCGTCCGCCTCGGATGCGGGAGGTCGTGGGTTCGATCCCCGGTCGAGTCATACCAAAGACTTACAAAAATGGTACTAACAGCTTCCTCGCTTGACGCTCAGCATTAAGAGGTTAGTGTTGGGACTGGTCGGCGTGGTGTCAGGATAATGTGACTGGGTGGGACAACATGCTACACGTCTGCGGCATGATGCCCCCGTGCTAGACATCACTATAAACTGCCACACTGCAGACATCGTAGCGATATGACTGAAAAATTGTTAAAGCTACGTTAAAAATCATAATCACATCACATCACATATATTGTCTGTAGAATAAAAAAGTAATTCCTTGCAGTCGGAACTCATCGGTCAATTATTGTTTCCTAAACAACAGAATGGTCAGAGTGGAACTAGCGGCATTCATTCAAAGTATGATCCATAGGATTGACCTCGAAAATGGAAATGTGTATAATATCTCTCCCAGTTCAGAATCTTTGGTATCGCTTCCGGTTCTGTGCGATACGGGGAGACGGGGGTGGGTGGGTGAGTAATTCGTGCAATATATTGGCGATCTTTTAACGTAATCTGTGCATAGTTGGCAATTGCACGAGAATACTAAAGGCTGGACAGTTTCATGTAACATAAGACGTAATAAAAGAATGCATCTTTTTCAGAAAAATGCGTACTGGATTTTCGTATTCAATCTTACATGTGCTTGTAATAAACGTATATCAGTAGTGATAGGGGGCACCCTAGCCTCAATTGAAATTTCAGTCAAAAAGGTGTCCTGGCACTCTAGCCTCAAGGGGAATTTAACATGGGGAAATTTAATATGGGGTGTATAGGGACCAGGGATTGGGCCTGTCTAGCATCAAGGGGAATTGAACATACAGAGACATATATAAATATATAGATTCTAAGAAGAGGTATACGAACTGTTTTTCAAAAGGTAATAAAGTTCCCAGGTATCCATCTTTTTTTGGGAGGGGGGAGGTTTGTCTTGTTTTTCACAGGTAATGATAAGTAATCAATTCAATCCTGACTTTTTGCTTGAAAATAGTAGTATAAGTAATTTGAGGTTTCTATTTCAGAGACCCCCCCTACCCCCCAAAACGTTATACGTTAGCATTTTTGTCAGCAGCCTTTTTTAGCTTAAAATGATGACTTTCATATTTCTGACAAAATATGTTTTGTTGGGGTAGGGGTGTCTCTGAGATAGAAACAACTCAATTACTTATACTACTATTACAATCTAGAAATTATTTTTATAGTTTTAGAAAAAGTTTTATATTAAACAAATGAAAATATTATATATAATGTCCTTCTGTCATCCAATCCGACATGTTGGATTTGATCTAACAAACAGATTTTGTAAGAGATTTAATTCAATTAAATCAGCCTCAGGTTATACTGGTATAAAACCTAAAATAATAAGCGATTGTATTAAAAAAGTTGGATATCATATATCACCAAAATATGGATCAGTATGGTTATTCGCGACTGAAAATGATATGAGAATAGCGGGTTGGGCAGATGATCTAATCACATTTATTGACAATATGGTTGATATTTTATTTGATAACGATATTTCTAAAGCTGTACAAAATTAAACATCTACTGTTGTAACCCATATTTTACATAATCTTTTTCATATCTGCTAACTCTCATTGGCAAAATATCTGTTAACATACTGTCAATAATACGGAACTCGCGTACTAAAACTTCCATATCATATTTTATACCACGCAAATAAGATCGTGTTTGATCAAGTAATTTTTTATAGGTGATACTTGCTGTTTTACAAGCATTTTTTTTAGTCGCAAGACGAGGTTCAATTTTTTTAACACGCTGTTGCAAGAGAAACACCGACACCAGATATTATTAACAAAAACGGATTTAATGATGCTCCACTTGAAATTATACCAGAGCTAGTCATTAACAACGGTAAATATGATATCACTCGGAGTATTTTGGTATAGTATTTGTAACATTTATTACGCACCAAAGTTTTTTATGATAATATCTGTAATATTGCATTAGAGCGTCCACATCTTGTTTTGGAATGTTTTCTGAAATATGATTGAAATCAACTATATTTTTTTTCATTATATAATATTTGTTTACATATTTTATATAGTAATGTCAGTCCGGGGGTTTGATTTTTTATATTTAATTAAGCTCCAGCTACTTCAGCTATGAATTCTAGACACCAGTAGTAACGTCTCGGGGGCATTTCCATTGATGTTAACGTGAACGTTTCTTTGATGTCCTTGGCTAGAATCACTAGCAGAGGATTATGATATACATTCGGTGATAATGGAGCGGCAGCAGTGATTTCCAAACCATATATAGATAACCTGTATAACCCAGTTACTTCTGCGGTATGTTCGAGAGTTTTATTTTCCGGTGTCCATACTGATGTTTCTGATGCTACTGTGTATACCACATTGATGATCTTCTTGTGTAGAATTTTAGTAAGTAACTCTGTTACTAGATTAGTTTTTTCAATAATACCAGGAATTCCGTTAATAATATCGTTTAGTTTTATGTCAATGTCAGCAAGTTTAATATCTACAACCGCTGGACTTCCAAAAAATTCATTAATAGATTTGTTTATATTTCTACGAAAATTCAGGAACGTTTGTACGTGATTAGAAAAATTAGTATTTAGTGTAGTCATTCCATCGTTGATTGTTGTTATTGCTGTTACTTGATCGCTAGCGATCTTAATGTTGCTATCGTCGACGTATTTCTTTGTTGCAGAGCGTCAAAATCTGTTTCTGGTGTTCTGAGATTATTAATACCATTATTGTTCATGTTGAGGAATGCGCGCATTATACCACCACGCACTAACACATACTTAGATTCTTGATCGTCGACGTATTTTTTGTTGCTGCGTCTGATTCTGCAGCTGGGTCTCCAAGATATGTAATTTTTTTTCCTGACATGATAATATTACCTGTAACTGTCCCACCTATTTTATCAAGTTTGTTATCATCAACATACTTTAACTACAAATAACTTACCGCTTGAGTTTGATTTAAGTTTGCTGGTGGATACCTCGTCTCTAAATTTATAATTTTTTCCCTGACATATCTAAGTTACCGCTTAAAGTTCCACCAGATTTATCTAGTTTATTATTGTCGACTAATTTAAGTTGTGCATAACTAACAGCTTGTGTATTAACAAAATTTATTGGTGGATAATCTGTTTCTAAACCTAGTACTCGTTGATTTGACATAAACAAGTTTCTCGTCATTATGTCGCCGGATTTTTTTAGATAGCCTGATAAATCAACCTTGCCGTCTGTTGTACTTTTAGCTGTTGAATCTCCTACTAATGTTCCAAATTTTGAATAAAAACTCATTATTTATTTATCGTTTGACAAAATTATATAGCATAAAATTATATAACAATAATGGCAAAATCATCGATATTAAATTTTGATACAGAACGTTTGGTGAAACATAAACATAACAATGAACTTCCAGATTGTCATTATCTTATTGTTGGAAGAACTGGATCGGGAAAAACAAACTTACTTATGAATTTACTTCTCGGAGATAATTTTAACTACGATCGCGTTTATATTTACACGATTAACCGCAGCAAGATAAGTACGAGCTACTTAACAATTATAATGACAAACTTCGTGATGATCTTGAAGCTGGCGAAGATTTTTTTTTTATTATCAAACAACCAGAAGAACTTGTTCCAGTTAATCAACTTGATTCGTCCGAACACAAGATAGTTGTTTTTGATGATATTCCGCTAAACAATGAAGAAATGAATAAAATCAGATCACATTTTTCACTGTCGCGAAATAAAAAATTTAATTCTATTTATCTCGCCCAGGGTTTTTATAATGTTGACAGATTTATTAGGCGAAATACTGGTTGTTTTATATTATTTCCAGGACTTGACAATGTCGATGTTAGAAATATCGCGAACGAGCAATGTGGTGATGTAACAAAAGATAAATTTATTGAACTATATCATCAAGCAACGGCAAATAAATATGACTTTTTTTTGTTTGATAAATTAACAAATGATACGAGTAAAATGTTTCGATGTTGTATTGAAAAATATCTACAGTAATTTTTATACAAAATAGTATGTGAATAATGGAAAGACAAGCAAAGTATAGAAAACATAGAAAATCTAAAAAAAAACTTGCGCAATCTCAGGCAAAATTTAAACAGCAAGTACAGCAAGCACGACGTGGCCAAGTGGTTGCAGCAGAAACAACATCCGCCGTTCTCAAACCAGTTACTGAAGCTTTACTTGGAAAACAACCTGAAAGTAAGCCACTATCAGAAGAAGAACTTAAGCGACTACAGGAAAAAGGTTTACTCGGACTAGTGAAAGAACAACAAGAAGCAGCTATTGCTAGATCTGATGCGGAGAAAAAAAAAATTAGCTGAGGAACTTACAGCGTATATGGATAATCCTGTTCCAAGACAAGCTGAAATAGATCGGCTAATAAATAATCCACTGGCACTTGAAAAAAATTAGCAAAATTAACAACACAAGAAATTTTAAAAAAAATTAGAGAATATTGAAAAGGAGCAAGAAAGAGTTTGCCAGTTAACGGTAAAGTTTTTGGGAATTGAAGATCAAAAACGATGGTATATAAAACAAGCAAATAATGAGATAACAAATGATGAATATGATGAATTTTTAGAGTAAGAAAATATAAAAGATCTTGATAATATAAGTAAATGGAGTGATGAAGAATTTAACACATTAATTACTAAATTAACTGTAATAATGAACAACGGTGTTACTGCTAGAAATGAGTTAAACACAGTTACAGAAGGGATAAATATACTTCCACTTTATGATAAAATTAGATATGGTGTTATTGCTTTAGTAATTGGAAAAACAGCACAAAACAGTAGAAAAAAATCTTTTGGTAGGGGGTGGAATTTTAAAAGAAAATTTGAATTATTCGATAAAAATCGTGTAGAAAAATAGGAACTGGAGTTAGAATATTTGCATCAGTTACTGAAACGATTGGCAGATTAATGCTATTGATATCATCAAAAGAAGCTGGAAATGTTGGTGCTGAAATTGACAATGAAATTATTGACATACTTGATAATTTGAGATCAGAAAATTTATTAACATCTGACGAATACGGAACTTTACATCACGATTTGATATCAAATCAAGGCGACTTAATCGCGGCGATTTAATTTTATAAATTTGTGTAACAATTTTATATAAAAAATGTCAGCAACATTATTACTAGACTCTAGCCAATCTGATGAAGATAGCGCAAACTTTTCAGCAAAGTATATTCCGCCAATAGAACTAGATCGTGAGAAACAATATGAAATTGGACTAATTTCCTGCACTTGTTAGAATTCTATGCCTAATGTAAAAACTGAAGTAAATGATGAATTTGCATTTGGTTATAATGTACTCGATGCATTTGTCACGTGGAAAAGAGTTAAAATTCCACAAGGAGCTTATAATATCACTGATCTAAATAAAACAATAAAAGAACTTATAACAAAAAATGGAGGTAACGCTGATAATTTTGAGCTTACACCAAATTATAATACGTTACGCGCTAGAATAACATTAAAAGATATGTATTTTGATATTTGGACGAAAACAAGTATCGCACCACTGATAGGATTTAAATATGATAGATATGATGTTGATCCTAATAAACCTATTACATATGACGGTATATATCCAGTAAATATAACTGATGTAAACACAATATTGGTAAATTGCTCTATCGCATCTGGTTCTTATTCAGCTAAAGGCAGCAAAGGACAAACGATATACAGTTTTTCACCGGACGTTCCACCAGGTTTTTTGATGCAAATTATTCCGCGCCATATTATTTATTATCCGCTAAATGTTGAAAATCAAATAACAGAAGTAAATATGCAGTTGACAGATCAGTCTGGAAGACAGTTAGATTTTAATAATGAAGTTGTTACTTATTATTTACACTTGCGCGAGCAATAGTAAACATATTTTCTGAAAGATTTGACAACAAAATTATACAACCTCAGATACAATGAAACAGAAAAAAGTTTATAGAAGAAAAATAGTAGGAGGATTTTTAGGAAATATATTTGCTAAAATTATAAAAAATATTCCAGGAATAGATCATAAAGTTGCACCAATTGCACTTGACGCATCAAAAGCTTTTGCAACTGGAGCTGCATCTGCTGCTGGAACTGCCGTGGGGCAAAAAATAACTGATAAAATAAAAGGCACACCTAAGGCGCATGCCGCACCTACGATAAAATAAGCTATTTCAGAAATCGCACCAAAAAAAGAAACTCAACGCGTAATGATAACAACGACAAAAAAACTTTTATCACCACGAGGAGAACAAATTATACAAAAATTAATATCTAAAGTAACAGCGCCGCAATAGCTTCGCTATCATTGATGACAAAATTTTGTATAACCTAATAAATAAAAAAAATGTCTGTAAAAAATTATCTCGATTTAGCAGAAATTTATGACACAGACGACACAGTAACAGAATTCGAATATGTTGAATATCTTGATGAACATTCTAACGAACCTAATAAGGCTGGCCAAAGAACATTCAATACTAGAGACGAGGACGTATTTCTACTGCCTCACAAAGCAGTGTTGGAAGTTCGTGGACAGATTATGACAGTAGCTGTTCCACCTGCCGCAATTGCAGCTGGAACAGAAGTAGCTCTTATAAATAATGGTTGGTGTTTATTTAAAAGTGCTAAATATCAGCTGGCCAATCAAACTGTGGAAGATATTTCAAATCACTTACAAGTTGCAAGTACAATATTATATATTATTTCATTTTCCGACGATTACTCCAGATCAACTGCAACTAACATGATGTGATTTAAAGATACTAGAATTGCTACAGCGGGATCTGAAGAATTTATTCAAAGAGGTGTTTTGATACACGGAGCTGCTGCTGCTGCAGATTTTC
>JAECUM010010865.1:0-29398 GCA_016617855.1 Megalonaias nervosa | reverse complement strand
GAAAACATACTGATAGCTGACAATTTGCGCATATCAGTTGAAACTGGTGGTAGTGCGGTTTTGCAACACCTCTGGTTCGCCTTTGGGGGGGGGTATGCAAAATATTGTCAAAAATCAGTTCGTATCCTGTCGACCGTAGAACCATGGCCTGCGCGAAATTTATGGGCAACCTTCTGAATTTCTAGTATTTCGTTTCGTATCTAGGAATTCAGCGGGTGGTATGTCCATGTGACCATAAAGGGGAAACACCTTTCTCCCACCCCTTCATGGTAAAACTAGACCGTAGAGGTAAAGAGCGCAAAAATAGCCAGAGATAAAAATCGCCAGAAATACATGAAAAATACAGCCAGAAATATATGAAAAATATAGCCAGAAATACACCTCATTGAAGGGTACCCCATGAAGGGACCCCATGAATGGATATAAACTGGCACAAACAAAAATAACTAGCAATGAATTGGCAACTAAACTGGCACAGACAAAAAATTCAGTCTCTACAGTCTATTTTTGCTTTTTTGCTGCTTAAAATGATATAATAATTAACTATATATAACGATTGGTTACTGAAATAGAGCCTTTGCGTTATTTTCACCCCCTTGCTATGTCATGAGATCTATATATTCGGACTAAAAAAGCATTCACATTTTATGGCACATAAAAAACATCATGACGTATCACATATAGTTTATGTTACTGTTCGTTGGCCATTCCAACCCCGATCCACCCCAGCTGAATCAAACATGATTACGCGAATGAATACTCCTCCACTTACCAATCAAACAGCTATTCCGCAAAATGATTTCCCTGTAAAGTATCCTTGCACTAGTAATAGCAACACTTGCCATATTTCTAGGACAGAACATATATATTTCCAACAAAACTGTGAAGTGATAAAACTCCTCACATGGTTACTGTGTTAAAGTGGTCTGTCAAAAATGATGGTAATTTTACAATTGATATCAATTGCAACACCAGTTTGTCACAAAGGGTTTCACCTCTTCCATAGAAATGGCGGTATCTAATTATCCACGAATAGAACTCCAACACGTATCGTCGTTTTTCATTGTACTCTTCATTAGAGTTTTGTTTACCCTCATGATAATAATATACTAATAATACTACTACTACTGCTACTACTACTATTACTCCTGCTGCTACTACTACTGCTACTACTACTACTACTACTACTACTACTACTACTAATAATAATAATAATAATAATAAATCAAGTTATTTTTTTTATTTCACATACATTAGTATATCCTCTTGTATTAGGAATCTCATCTTCCTCTGTGATGGTTATTTACTTCAAACAAACACATCAGCTGAATAGTTTTTTCTAGTACTGGCCAGGCCGAACAAAACGAGTAAGGGAAAACGACATCAACAAGCTCTAAATAATAATAATAAGAAGAAGAAGAAGAAGAAGAAGAATTATACAATTCATTATCAACACATCATCATCACCACGTTTATTATCATCATCGTTATCGTTTTAATCTCTGGAACACTACGTCCTACTCCTTTACCATGGCTGCCGGTACTCAGCAACATTCCTCCTCCACATCTGCGTAACCAGGAAGCAACCACAAAAGCGTAGGCTAAGGTCTTTATCAGTAAGAAACGTACACTGTACATGGACATCACCTCACATCCAGCAGTCCGCTTGACTTCGAGACGCCCAGTCTGGTTAGGCCCGTTGCCGGAGGATATGATAGCTATTTCGGCATGGAGTGTCGAGTGGTCTTCAACAGATGTTGTAAACCACTCCCTCATAGCTGAGCCATCTGTCAGCCCTCCTGGCTTCAACCTTCCAAGTCATCTGTGGACCACACTGAACCGCTTTCGGACAGGACAGGGTCGTAGTGCAGTCAACCTTGTCCGGTGCGGCCAGGGCACTAACTCTTCCTGTTGCTGTGGAGCTCTTCAGACCATGTCACATACTGTGAACAACTGCCCACTGACAAAGTTCCCCAATGGACTACATGCTCTGTACTTTGCTGATGATGACATTGTTAAATGGCTGAGCACGCACTGCACACGATAATAATAATAATAATAATAATAATCATAATCATAATCATAATCATGATAATAATCGTTTTCATCTTAGAATTTAAAATTATCGTTATCATTGTTGTCCGAACTTATTATTATTATTATTATTATTATTATTATTACATAATGGTGATTATAATGAACGAGGATGTGTAATTTTGCTGATATGCAGCTATCTGGGTGAGATCTTTCGCTACGATGGACCAGACCTTATTGACACGACCCAAGAAACCTGGACGATGTGAAGTATTCATGAACCCTGAAGTATTGGGGATTAACTCCGATATTATTCATAATATATATCAAAGGTTTTAGTATTGTTTTAGTTTTAATATTCCTCAAAGGAATTGCTTCTAGGAATCTTGTAGTCGCACACATTATGGTCCACAAGTATTGGTTACCTGACTTGGTCTAAGGTAAGGGACTGACACAGTCTACCATTATTCTGCGAAATGGTTCGTCAAATGCAGGAACAGGTCGCAGATGAGCCTTAAGTATCTTCTGATTGGGTTTTCCTACCATTTGACAAGTGTGACAAGGTCTACAGTATTTACAAACATCACTTTTGATGTTTGGCCATTGAAAGTTATTCAAGATCTTGTGGTAACTCTTACTGATGCTTCAATGGCCAGACAAAGGAGTTTCATGGGCCAGACTAAAATGTCCTGTCTGTACGATTTTGGAACTATAATTTGATAGTTCACTGACCACTCGTCACCACCAGGTACCTCAGGTGGTCTCCATTTTCTCAGAAGAACCCCATTTTAACAAAATAACAAGCAGGTGCTTCTGTGGCTTCAGTTTCACTAATGATCCTTTGAAACAAATAGGAGATATCAGGATCTTTTTCCTGTTCAACGACAAGTGATTATTGTTTGTCACCCTGATTAGAATAAAAGAATGAGTAGTTAAAAGAGGATCACTGTGATCAATACCTTCTGATTGATTCAAACAAGAAGTAAAAGTGAATTGATCAAAAGCCTGACCAATACATGTGTCACCTAAAAGAATACTTTCTTGATCAATATCATTCTCAAGAGCTTTCTTTGCCATAGCTCTAGCAACTGAACAAGCTGGGTATAAATCATTGATTTCTTTCTCAATAGGATCGACTTTCTGATCCAGATGCAAGGCTTGTCAGTTACAGGTGGATTAACCACAACCTTATCCCTAGCTAGGTCATTGCCTAGTAATAAATGAACGCACTTAATGGTTAAAGACGTCACTGTTCCGACTGTCAACGGTCCTGAGACTAAGTCTGATGACAAATTTACGCAATGGATAGGAACATTAACAAAGCCGCATTCTACTCCCTGAATAAGAACCCTCTCATTTGAAGAATACTTCTCAGATAAAGGAAACGTACCTGATGATAAAAGACTCTGAGAAGCTCCTCTGTCCCTTAAAATTTTAATAGGTATAGGATTGGAATATTTCACCCATGAGTGATATAGAACCTTTCGACATGAATGGTTCATGATTCTCCATAATAGAATCTGACTGGGGTTTATTTGTCCTAACAAATGTATTGCTTTCAATACACGACCGTGACCTTGACCTCTTAGAAATAATAGCATTTGGAATAGGTCTGTCTTGATTCTTTTGTGTATTTTTCAGTTTGAAGCAATCAGAAATAACGTGTCCTTTCTTCCTACAATGGATGCACATAGGAAGAGATAAGAACTTCTGATAAATATTATCAGAAACTTGATTTCTAAACGTTGTGCCACTAACTCATAACCCTTTAAAATACATTCTTAACCCAATCATAATCAGCACTTTGCTCTACTGACAGGGAAGCATAGATGTCACGGGCTTTGCCAAAAAGTGCGTTTTGTAATAATGTCTCTTTTGGCCGTTTCGAATTTTCAGCAATTTATTCAAAATGAGGAAAATATTTATCTACTTCTTCTTCTCTAACAGTGGGTACTGATCTAATATTCTAATTACATCAAAACTTGAATTTGTATGTAAAATGGAAGATTGGTTTTCCTTGCCAGCTCTAATTATTTTGATTTAAATTGATATTCCTTTTTTTCTTTTTCTATATGTATCTGCAGTTGCATTTGCCTCTCTCTTTCCTCTTTCTACAAGTGCATTTGCATTTGTTTTTCCTCTTTCTGTAACTGCATTTCTCTGTCTCTGTCTCTGTCTGTCTGTCTGTCTCTCTCTCTCTCTCTCTCTGTAACTGCATTTTCCTTTCTCTTCCTCTTGGTCAAACTGCATCTTGAAGCTCAAGCTTTTTTTAACTGAATGTTATTCTTGTATTTTAATTTCAATTCCATGACTTGTAAGTTAGAGTCAGATGGAGACTTACTAATCAAATCCAAAGTACTTTTATCCAAAACATTCTTTCCCACCAAACATTGGACCAAAATATTTTTTATTTTTTCTTTCGTTAAAGAAGTCTCTGACTCATAAAGATCGTATTTTTCTGGCAAGCTGACACAATTCATACTTTTTCAAGGAGTCTAACTGGTCCTGGGTAGGATTTGAAATAAACATCTCCACTTTAGATGACATTATAAAAGCTTGTTCATTTCACTAAATATTTCTAAAATGTGAAATAACACCTGGGATTTAGAAAATTCCAGAACAAGGTGAATCAAAATTTCAAAAACAGAGTTTCTGAAATATTTTAGAGAAATTAGTATCCTAAGGACGAGCGCCCAATTTTCTGTTAGGAGTCCATGCTCTGAAAAATAAGTAACAGAGAAGAGTGCAAGGCAACAAGCTTTGTAAAATTTAACAAATAATTTATTTCCCTAGAATACAAAGTGAAAATGAGATAAATGAACTTACGGAATTACGAATTAAATCCCAAAATCATCCAAGAATTATAGACGCAAGTCCTAACAATTTAAAGTCCTGAATAAAATTCAGTAAAAGTCCAGAATAAATCCAGAAAGTGAAGGCGATAATGTGTCTGTGGTAGCTTATAGAGTGTTGATGTGTCAACAGTCTTTTTGTGAATCACAGTAACATACTTCCAGGTTTGAATTCATTATAAATTCCAGTGAATGTCACTATTTAATAATTTTATCAGAGCACTTTTGTATTTCCAGAGAAAATAATCACTTGAATTAAAAAATGTGAAGAAATAAAATTTCCAGCCCAAAAATGAAATACTGGACACAACATATAATGCAACTTAAAAGTGCTAGGTCTTTAAGCACAACTGAACAAATCCTCTCAGTTACAAGATTATATAGTTCTCTACTGGACCTCAGGTCACAATTAGCATTTTTTAAAAATCCATTACCTAATGGAAAATAACTTTCTAGAATGATCCTAATGTTTACAAAATAAAAGCCATAGCCTGAATTATGTAACATACACTAAGAAAATTCCAAAACCTAGACCTAGACGCAAGCAAACATTTATTTCTATTATTAATAATAATAATTTTAATCCCACACACATAGAGAATAATCTAGCTATGTATTAGTTGTTTAAACAGAATAAAATAAAAAAGTCAATTTGGGCCAAACAAAAATGAACTCAGTTTTGGACAAGCTCAAGTCCAAAATACAATGTTAAATTACAATATCATGTAATGAAATAAAAAATAATAATAAACTAACTAACAAACAAAGCAAATTATATGTACTCGTGTGAGGCAAACACACTCGCATGACGACCTAATAATTAATTCTCATCTATCTACACAGTTATTATTTTTTTTTATTTTACTAATTCTGCCATCTATTATCAGGCATTATCCTATGGAATCCAGGACACAATGGAGAGGATAATGGACATACATACATACATACATACATACATACATACATACATACATACGTCTATCCATACGTACAATTATCATCCATCCATTTTCTATCATCCATTTGTCTGTCTGTTTGCCTACCTGGCCGCGATTTGGCTTGAAGAACACATAAACTTAATGAGACGTATGCAGTTTAGTTTTGTAAAAATCATTGTTGTTGTCATTACTTAATTGTAAACGACAGGGTATGAGCTGTTCTAACGGTGGTAACGTAAAAACTTCTGTATAATTCTGTATAAAAGCACATTCCCTTCTCAAGTTGAAAAATTATGAAAACTAATCTTGTTGCAGATGTTCATTCTCTTGCATATGTTACGTGTAGGCTCGTACAAAAATAACAAAAGAAAAGAGTGAAGCCAACAAGCTTGTATATTTTAACAAAATAATTTATTTCCCTAAAAAACAATGTAAAAATTGGAAATAGGGCTTACGGTTTGTGAATATAATCCAAAATTTAATCCTAAGATTGAAAAATACAAGTCCTATCACTAAACAGTTCTATTAAAATCCAGGTTCGAATCTCGATGAAATTCCAATATGGAGGCGATGACGTCAGATGAGACCGTTGTACTGGTGGTAACACATCCTCGATTGAATCACAATTTATGTTTCCGTATAACTCCAGATAAATTTCCACTGAATTTCTTTCTCCAAGAACGTTTTATAAAAAAAAAGTACACTTGTTTAGTTTCCTAGAGAATAAATTATTAAATTCCAAAAACAAATGAAAATCAAACTGACAACAACAATTAGAAACACCTTGTTTCCTCAAGGTGTTAAGAACGACTCTGACCCGATCTAGTAGAAAATAGCTGTTTTAAGCCTCGATTTTAGATCACATGGTATTCCACGTGATAGGCTACGTGATTTACTAATTTGAACATCGCAATAAAATAAAATGCCATTTATCACGTATGCAAGAATAGCCCTATCTAAAAACCAAATTCTCACACTGAAAGTATATAAAATAGAAAGGCTGTTTACAATCCAGTTAACACGCGGGCCGAAATGACCTTGGAAATAGCAAATCGTTATCACTCGATGTTTACAAAACTGTGTACTAGAGTGAGCTAATAATAGTGCTAATGTAACACCTTTTGCGTTCTATACAAACAGAATTTACTTGAAAAAATATCGAATCCCGTGAAAAGAATCATTACAATAAAATGTAATGAAACAAAAATAAAATAAAAAAGAATTTTAAAACTAACACACAAGCAATTTAATGACATATACGTAACACATGTACACCTCATTTTCCTTTTGTAATGGGTTTGCTCACCATTTATTTGTGCTCTTGTAAATCAAGTATTAATACATTCTGGCATGTAAGGACGTTTGAAAAAGAGCTTACAACAGCAACTCTTCAAATTGTCAATTATATAATACAGTCTGTTTTAAATAATATAAAAGCATGTCAAAACTCGTTGCCAAGGAAACACTCACTCACTCACTCACTCAATCAATCAATCAATCAATCGTTTGTTCGTTCATTTATTTATTCATTCATTTAAGTTCAAGCACTATGAGTTATTATTAGTACCTCAATACCTCTAGGTAGGACTTAGCTAGCGGGATTCCCTCTCCCATTTTTCAAATTTAATAGTGACCAGGTCATGGATTGTTGCGTATTCGTCCTTTCTTTCTTTGCGTGTTGTGTTTTGTATTTCTGGTAGATGCGCACTTATCCTTTGAAACGTGTACTTGTCAGGACTTGCTTGCATTGGGTCAGATCTATTATGAGTTGCTTTTTTCAAAATATTATATACGAAAATTAAAATTATGTTTGAGAAAGGAACTATTAGTAATTTATTTATCTTTTTGATAATTATTTATTTTATACTATCTGCATGATATGTATATATTTCGGCTAGCAATTAGTAGTATGTGGAATTGTTTCTCCCCCATTTTCTTGTTGTGCTATGTAACATTTGTTTTGTTACGCCCTTTTCTTTCTAAGTCACCTGTGCGAGCTGGTCTACATCAGGTAGCGTTTTAACACATAGCCTCTCAACATTCGCGCCTCTAAGGGACATAACCCCGTTATTTGTTTGTTAGATCTAGATGTATTACCTATCCATTTTTGGGTTAAACCTGTGTTAGGGATTGCAGATCTTTCATAATCCGAGTATTTTATTGTTGGTTGTATTATCCGTCTTCTTTCTTGGTGGACCTGTTTTCCTCTATTTCCATATGGAATTTTGCTAGTATTTGTGTGGGGGGGGTGGGGTGGTGGATGGCCCCTTAAAGGTCGCACCATCTTTTCTAATGGGAGTAATATATCCAACCCCTTCCCTCTCAATGGCTGCACTTCATTTCTCTCCAGCTCTAGGCAGCCAGTGTGTCTCTGTGTAATGTGAAAAAAAATGTGGACACATATCTCTACATGCCAATATCAGCATATATCATTATAATATATTACCTACTTTTAAATATAGATAACATTATTGTTGTAATACTAAATATCTCTGGAGCTGTCACTGGTTTTTACCCATTTACAGAAGTTTATCTCAAACCAAAGCATTTTAGAACTTTGTCTATACAATTATTCTCAATTCTATATAACCCTTTCTCAAATAGTATCATTGCTTCTTTGTCACTCTTCCAGTTTACAAATTCCTCTATATAGATATATAAAGATTATACAAAACAATTATATAAAGCCAAACTAATTAGTAAATAATGTAATAATAACGTTTGTATAACACGTGACTGTGCTTATCATATACTTTACCCCCTTTACCTGATGCATTTTTTGTACCTTTATATTCTTGTGTTGTGAATAGAAGCGTTTTAGAGGTCTCCTCTTTAAAAAACAAAATTTGTTTTCTGAGGATGAATTAAGCCCAGATGAAATTAAAAGTCGTGTCCCACATGTGCGGCCTCGCGTTGTTTTCCATAATTTAAAAAGAAAGTATTTAAAAAAAGATAATAATCCGCCAATCTATTGATTTCGTCTGAATAGCTGCGTTGGAGCGCGGATAAATTTTCAATTTCTGTAAGCAGTTATCGACTTCGAAAAACAGCTATAAAAGTCAAACCTACTTGATTCGGCCGCATCTACAGTAAAGAAGATTTAGTTGCTTTAAACACAAATTTGTTAGTTGTAATTCAGTAATGGTATATAAAAATATAATATCAATATTTCGTGCATTAAGAAAAGATAAATTGTGCGGTACGAAATTATCATAAGCAAATAGTGCACTGCGATTTCTGTTTCATACCTACAGACGAGGACAAGAAGAAGAAGAAGAAGAAGAAGAAGAAGAAGAAGAAGAAGAAGCGGAGGAGGAGAAAATGGAACGATTCCATGTACTGCATGGGAGAGGATAAAAAGATCAGGTTATATCATCTTAAAACTAGTTGGAGTATACGTAATGGAATTCATCTTACGTAAGAATAACTCAGACACTAAATAAAATGCTATAATATTTGTACAATCTTGCATGTAAATATAATTTCCCAAAATTTTAAAGACCCTTACACTTTGTTTAAAAGAAAGAGACACTAAAATTAAGGTTGTTATATTCTAGTCCGTCTATACTTGGAATCACGATTTTTGAAGATAATTTCCGTTAGTATAATGACGTCTTCTTTTGTAATGGCAATGTTTATTTAACATTTAATGGGCCTGCGTGATATGAATTTAGTTATGGACCGCTCCGGTGGCCTAGGGGTTAGAGCGTCCGCCATGGATGTGGGAGGTCGCGGGTTCGAACCCCAGTCTCGTGTAGTACCAGAGACTTATAAAATGGTACTAACAGCTGCCTCGCTTGGCGCTTAGCATTAAGAAGTTAGTGATAGGACTGGTCGGCCTGGTGTCAGGATAATGTGACTGGGTGGGACACCATGCTACATGTCTGAGGCATGATGCTCCAGTGCTACACGTCGCTAAAAACGGCCACACTGCAGACATCGTAGCGATATGACTGAAAATATTTTAAAGCTACGTTAAAAATCAAAAATCACACATACACACATTTAATGATGGTTTTTATTTTTTTTTTTTTTGTCTGCTTCAAATTTTGCATGAAATATGCCGGAAGCAGTACACTTAACATGGTAGTCTTCAGAAATTGCCTATTGCCTATTGGACTAAGGCTCTTTCGGAGAATAATTATTTTACGAGTAAGAGCATTGACCGAATCTCTGATGTCATGCCTCTAATGACATCTGTCATGATGATAACAGGTATCGTCGTCACGAATAATGTAGAGTAAAGTTGAAATTTAGTTTAGACTCTTATCATATTCACCTCCTTCTTCAGGGACATAACCTCTGTTCTCTCTGTTTCTCATTGAGATTGCTTACCTATTTTTATATTAGGGTGCAAGGGACAAATGTTATGCAGAAATATGATGACGCAACAACCTACCTATAAAAATTCGTCAAATACAGAGAGTACACCAGTGGGGTTTAAAGGGTCCATGTTTTTGGATATCTAAGATAATACAAAACTTAAGAACAGCATTGACTTGACCTGACATGTCAATGGAGGCTCATAGCAAAAGACGTTTATACACCCAATCAAATATTCGTACATGCATTTTTTTCTTTCCTAAGGTACTTTTTACACACACTAACGCTCACTGTGCAAATGCAAGACCTGTTCCTATGCGATAAATTTTGAAGCAAAAAAAAAACAAAACATTGTGTACTATAAAGTTTGATGCAATTAAAATTAGTTGCCATCCAGTCCGTTTTCAAATATTTTAGTTGACTTGAAATCCAGCGTATGGGTGGTTAGGACTAGTTTCTAGCCAACTATTGGTATTTCACACTCTCCGTAATCTGAAGTAACTATGAGGGATGTGCATGATTCACACCAATTTCAAGAACAACATAAGCCCGAAGCACCTAATTCATAAATATATACATAGTTGTAATTATTAAACAATAAAAGCTGAAAGAAATCATCATTATCATCATCATCATCAGTCCCGTAGTCTGGTAGACCGTTGGGGCACCGCACGAGACCGAAAAACCAGCTTCCTCCATTCCTCTCGATTTTCCGTCTTTCTCAGTGAGTCGCTCAGTGTCAAGTCTGTCCACTCCCGAATGTTGTCTTCCCACTCTTTCTCTGCATGCCTCTCTTTCTTCTTTCTTGTACTGTGCCTTGCAGGATTGTCTTGACAAGTCCTGATGATAGTGAGACATGCCCATACCACTGCAGTTTACGTTTTTTCACTGTGCTCAGGAGGTCTTCGTGAGGCCCAATGGCTTGTCTATCCTTTGCCGTATTTCTTCATTGGTGACACGGTCTTTGTGTGAGACGCCGAGGATCTTTCGGAAGCATCTCATCTCTGTGGCCTGTATCCTTTTCTCTAAGTCAGCTGTTATAGTCCATGATTCACAGGCGTAGAGAAATATGGAGATCACCAGTGAGTGCATCAGTCTGACCTTTGAACTGAGTGCGATGTTCTTGTCGCTCCAGATGGGCTTCAGTTTTGTCAGCGCTGCTGTTGTCTGCTCAGTCCTGGAGAGTACGTCAGGCTTCGATCCGTCATCTGTTACAATTGCCCCCAAATACTTGAAGCTGTGGACTGTTTCTAGTTTCGAACCTTGGACCCTGATGTCAGTGCTGATGCCTTTGGTGTTGTTGGTCATCAGTTTGGTCTTCTCTGCACTGTTTGGTCTTCTCTGTGGGCAGTGGGTAAGTCCTCCAGACTTGCAAGGGAAAATAGACGCTCCCACCCCCCACGAGTCTTCCAGCTATGGATAAATAGTGTGATGTTAACACGGCATCACTGGGCGGAAGAACTTCCGAGACGAAGTAAACGGCCAAGCGGAAAGGCTGTCAAACAGCTCAACGGCTATGTGTTCATGACCAAGGCGAGCCACCTAGTTGGAGGAAATCGGCTGTGGTCAGGCCTGGAGAGGGTTGGGCTCCGCCAGGCGTCAGCTGCCCTAGACACACCACACAAAGAAATCACATCATAGCTTTCAGTTAATTAATTTTACAGAGGCCGATTTGCTAAACTTTCACCTGCTACATTAGCCACTGTGAGCCTTGTTGGTTTTTGTCAGAGCGTTAATTTTCATTATTAGTTATTTGTAGTCCCATCTTGTTACATGGAATGGGTTAGATTATTTTTTGGAAAGAGCTTGATAGCCTTTTTATTGCGGAGGTGGGGTGTGCCCATTTTTCTAGCATGCGAGGGTGAGGTTTGACCAGGCAAATCTCCTGTAATTAGAGTGTGATATATCTAATCCCTAATCTGTTTTATAATCACATCTTTCTTATCTTTATTAGTTACATCCAATGTTTTTTTGTTTTTTTTAAATTTTGTTTGCTTTTTTATATTAATAACTATTATTATTATTATTATTATTATTATTATTATTAGTTGTTTGATTTTCTCTCTTGATATTTCCAATCAAGTTAAAGTCATTCCAACTTATGTTTAATTGTTTTATATCTATGCAATTATTATTAACATTATATGCAGTGCCGGATTAAACCCTGTGGAGGCCCCTAGGCAGTCGAAATCTCGCCCCCCCCCCTCGGAAATTATCTCCTAATACGTCAAGATCAAATCAATTCAATATTATTTTGATCCGTTGTCGCGGGGCCCCTAGGCCGGTGCTACTCTGCCTATTTGGTAATCTGCACTGATTATATGCGTCATAATAGGTATGTTGCATTCAGACATCGTTTTTGAAAGTAAACTTGAATTTATAAACAGATCTCACTTGCAGTAGCGTACTAACGAGGGTGGGGTGGGGGCCGTTGCCGCGGGCGCCAGAGAGGTCTTGGGGCGCCAAAACAGCTGATAAAATGTTCGGGCATCGTTTTCTATTCCTTTGGTCCATCATTGTGGATCCGGGCGCCATTTACCCTTAGTACCCACTGCTCACTCTTATGTTTTCCACGTCGTTTTTGAACAGACAAACGTACATGTTTAGTTCACAGAATGTTCACTAATGTTTGCGAAACAACTTTTCTTTCTATCTAGGGACATCACTCTTGATATCAGTTTTACAGACCGATGTCTATCAATGTTTTTTCAGTGTGGTTTGTGCAACTGCCATATAGCATGTACTACGTAGAGAACATGGCAGGAAATTATGACACAGCTGGTGATTGTAGCTAATGTTGCCCACGTTTCGAAGCACAGACGAGGTCGTATAAGTTCACTGGAACATACACCGTACAAGTTAGTCTAGCTCAAGTATATTACAGATATAGTGTCATTTCTGTCATGTAGTCTGTCTATTCTGAATCCCTAATTTCAATTAGTCTGATCTAAATTTACATACTCGTATATACTGTTGTCTGCTTATACAGGAACGGCCTTAGCAAACGCGGTGCCTGATTTGTATCATTTTGGCGGGGCCCCCTGTGAGCTCGGCATTTGGAATAAACTTTTTAACAAGTTTTATATGATATTAAACTTAAAAGTTTCTGCCATCGCTTTAAAATTGCTTTCTCTCAAAAGATATATTTTTAAAAATTACTAACGCGCGGGGCCCCTGTGAGCACGGGGTCCGATTGGGCCAAATCGGTCCAATCGGCCTAAGGCCGGCCCTGTGCTTATAACTGTGTACTAATCTGGTTTGTTCATTGGCACTATTTTACCTGTGTTAGCGTGGTGTGCAGATCTTGTACAGCTGATATCGGAAAGAATATGGTACAGGTATCAAAGTACTTTTTTTCCCTTTTTGTGTCCATACTTAGTTATCTAAACTTTGCATTAGCTAGTAATGATCTAATTCTAAGATCATATATTCAAGTTTTACTTTCGCTCCTTTGCAATTAAGCAGCAGCAGGGAGGGTGAACCCTACAAATTGGATTCGAGCAAACATATCTAAAACAAAGATTTCACACGAAAAAAATAATTAAAAAAAGGTCAATAACGTCAAACTGAAACCTCTAACTTTCCGTGATGAAATCACCGGGTTAGTTCGCACTGTTACTTCTCCGTTGACATTCGTGTTTATAAAATTTTGTGAGTGATAGTTTATGTAATCGTGCACGCAATTTTTGTTAGCCCACCCTCCCTGCTGCTGTGGTTTTTATCCAAATATTGTATCAAGTCCGTTACGGTATCTTGACCTTGGATCATGCAAGTTTATTGTTATAAAACCAAATGGGGTAGCTTGTGCTTTTGAAAAAAAGTGTTTGAACTTATTCATGTCCATGTCCCCTGAACACCAAGTATAATAAATATTTTGCAACGTATGATTATCAACTCCGTTAAACACAACTAAAATATTACAGTTATCTCTGATCACTTTTGGAATTTGTGTATAACGCTGTGTAACATAAATCACGTCTGTATTTTTATGTCTACCTGGAGAAAATATCCTAGCTGGATTTGATTGTTTGTCCAGCATAACATCATCGTATACTACTAAATTATTAATACTTCCATCCAGATCATCTACAGATGGCACTTCATCAATATCGGTAATAAAATCAATAACGTCACTGTCTTCATTCGGCAACTTTGCATTTTCATTAAAATCTTTAAGTACTTCATAGCATCGCTGATCATCTACAGATGGTGCTACTAAATATAATTTATCCCACTTCAGCCATCTCATTATCAAATTAAGCAATAATTGTGTTTTGCCTAATCCAGATGGACCTATTATTATCATCCTGATAGAATTCGGTAGCGCTGGGTGATGCTTTACTGGCTCTTGTTTTCGTGTCACCGAAAAGTCAATTATATCCATAATAATAAATAATATGAATTTATATTGCGTTCGATGCCCTGCAGCCACGTCCACCACTGGATTAACAACAATAATAACAAAAAATAAAAAGCGTGCACTGACAGGTAAATGTGAAAAGTGTGGCACAAAAAAAATACAAATTTATTTCTAACAAATACAAAGTCGGCGGTGACGCTGCTACAACGTTCGGAAAATTACCAGGATTACCATGGGCGAAATATCCCGGGGAAAAACACTTACCGGGTTATAATTATTGTGGGCCTGGGACTCGTTTAGATATTCGTCTCGACAATCAAGATCAACCGCGACCTGGAGAGTATCCAATAAACAAGACTGATCAAGCACGTTACGTTCACGATATCGCTTATCGAAGTAAAGATTTACAACAGCGACATCTCGCCGATATCAAATTAATTCATGCCATAAATAATATAAAAGATAAATCATTTCGAGAAAAATTAGCTGCTTTTCTGGTAAAAGCTGGTATGAAAGGTAAAATTATGTTAGGGGCTGGGTAATTAATTATATGATTATTATAATGGAGTCCATTTATTATTCCCCGAGATGATATTGGATGGGTAAAGCAGCGATTAGTAAACTCGCCGAAGCTGCAAAGGTTTCACGTGCTGTTGCTGCAACATGGTTAGCACGACAGGCAATTTGGCAAATTTATCTACGTCCACCTAAAAAATTCCGTATGCACATTTTGATGTCAGCGTTCCCAATGAAGTTCATCAGGCAGATATTTTGTTTTTGCCACATGATACTATTAAAACACGTGGACGTAAATCACGCACATACAAATACGCGCTAACTGTCGTTGACGTTGCAAGTAGATATAAAGAAGCAGAACCACTGTCAACAAAGACAGCAACTGTGGTTGCATCTGCGTTTGAACGAATTTATCAACGTGGTGGTCTACGATGGCCACGGTTGCTACGGGTTGATCCTGGTAAAGAATTTCTTGGTGCAGTATCATCGTTGATGAAAAAACATAATGTCAAAATCAGACGAGGACACACCGAAATTCATCGTGATCAGGCAATCGTTGAAAGATTTAATCGAACACTTGCTGAGCAGTTATTTGGGTACCAGTATGCGAAGGAAATAATTTATACAGATACAAGATCTCGTGAATGGGTTGCAAGGTTACCAAGTGTGATAGCTGCGTTAAATAATGAAATTACTCGTGCAACTTCTATGAAACCTTCTAATGCGATCACAAAAGAATATATACCAATACACGGACGTGAATCTTCCTCTCAACCAGTGTTAGGTAATGTTACCGTAAGATATTTATATGAACCTGGTGAACTTGAAGGAGGTAAAAAAAGAGCAACTGATCCTATCTGGAGTGTGACCACACATAAAATTTCCAGCGTGGTAAGATCCACTGGTAGACCTGCAATCTACAGACTGGATTCAACTGCTCCTCAACGTGGATTTGTACGTGAACAGTTACAAGTAATTCCTAAAGACACACAATTACCACCACGTTCACTTTTGTAAATTGGAACCCTGACGTCGATTACATTCAAGACAGGTCAGCATCACATTATCACGTGTATGGTCTACCAAGACCACTATTAATTCTATCCACGATAAATTGTTTTGGATTATTGCTCGAATATTCCCATAGTATATTACAGTTACAACTTGCACAATGATTATTCTGTCGTTGTTTAAGTGTTATAATTAATTTAGTATCAATATCAAAATCACGATTATTTTTTTTGTCACATTGCTTATAACCAAATAGTTTTTTTCTTATTATGCTAATAACTTCAGTGTTACTGATAGTTTGATTATTATTTTCTGTGGAGTCTATGATAACTCTGTGTAGTTGAGGTATTCTCCTGACTCTAGATACTGCTAGATAAACTAAATTTGACCACTCGATTCTATCATCGACAATCCAGATATCTGTATCAGTAATAGTTAGTCCTTGTGACGAGTGGATCGTTATAGCATATCCTAGCTTCCACGGTGAGTTATTCATGTTCAACGCGCTCTCAACAACATCAACATCAACTAAAACAATATCGTTTAACACGAGATTTTGTTTTTCATTTGTTCCCGGAATTTCAACTTCAATATTCTGTCGTCGAGTATCCGCTGGGCGATAACATAATGGTACAGGTAACGTTGGAAATCTTTCCTTGTGACGCAGGAATAATTTGTCTTGTAATTCATCACGAACTATTTTCTACTCGCAACTATTAAATCATTTGGTCTCCATAAATTCCAAAAATCATTTACAGGAGTTTCTGGAATTATTTCACGCATTATCTCACATTGTATTTTATCTGGCTGTAGTCTGATTAGTCTTTCAAATTCTTTCAAAGGTTCATGGATGGCTCTATGATCATCATTTATTACTTCATAATAATCCACAAACGTTTTTAACCACTCATGTGGAGATTGTCCGACGAAAGGTGGTGGTTGATCATGATCGCCGCACATAATCACAGCAGTATTTTTCGTTAATAACCAATCAAGAAATATTTTTAATGTTTCCAACGACACAGTACAAATTTCATCCCAGATGATGATTTTCGGAATATATTTCTCACCCATTCGCTCAGGTGACCACGTATCTCCACACCATCTGAAGAAACTATGATACGTACATGATTTTACTCCTCGTTGTTTTATTTCTCTTGCTAGTCTGTGTGTAGGTGTCAACACAATCATATCTAAACTCCGAAATAATTCAATCGCACGTGTTGTTTTACCAGAACCTCTAGGTCCACTGAGATAAATGGTTTTATGTCTAGCCACGGGATCAAATACAGATGGTGATGTTGATACTGGTATTTGATTGTCGTTACCGTAGTATGTCTCCGCGATATCAACATCTGCTGTTTCAGAATAATCAAGTATACTTTCTTGTTTTATTCTTCATGATCCCCATTCGCCGATACCGAGTAACGGTTTTACCAAATCTAAACACGCTTTATTTATATAAAACGAATCCGTAGTAACTCTGACAGCGTAACAAGGAAATCTATTTATCATCGATAATAAATTTATAGAAACGTAAGCGAGCATAGAAGATCTTAAATGAGTAAACTGCGGCGACTCACCATCAATATAACTCACAACTGTACCTAGTTTGGTTCCGTCTGACAAATAAGAATTACTTCTGCTTATAAATGTTGCACACATAAACGATCGGATGAAGATTACTACGAAACTTAAACGATTTTACACAAGCAAATCCAGTTAAATCAAAATCAGGTAATGGTCCATTGATCGACACTCTCGTCATTTCGTGCGTGGGATTACCAAATCGATCAAAGTATTTAGAACACTCTCCGTATCCAAGAAAACTTCCGGGATAACACGCAACCATATCAACGGATACAACTTTACGATGATCGTATTTGGTATTCCATAATCCGCCATGCCCATATTCGACACAACTACGTTGAACATCTTCGAGGAATTCTGTTCTCGTCGGCGACCATGTATTTTTCTTCTGAGCAAAGTGAGCCGCAACTGATGGAACTGTAAAACAATTATTTAATAATTGCTCAACTTCAACATCATCAGAATTATATTCGCGCCAAAGGCGCTGTGAAAAATTTTTCATTTCTTCATGGAGAGATTCTCTACGGTAAATATCTCCGTTAGGTTTTACAAATTGATCGTAATATGCGGATTCTGAACTCTGAAATAACCAAACAGATACAGGATCGTTCTTACTAATATCGGCGATAGCATCGAATATATAATCGTCATAAAATCTGACTGTCCTATTTCGTGGAAATATGGTTACAGCATCGGTCCATGCATATGCGTTATGATCAATGATCGTTATTGGAGCTCCATTTTTTGTATATTTCTGTTTGTACAAAATTTCTGCGGTTAGTGTTTTTACTGTTATTGGAAATCTTAATTTCTTTTCTAACTTAGCAACGTCACTGATAAATGCTCCGGTATCTCTAACTGTTTCTGCCCACTCGTTTATTTTTGTGCGTCTTATATCTGTTAAACCGTTTCCGCGTATTGCTTTTGAGAAATGTTCCATAACTCGTTCAGCTACGCAGTTTATTCTTGAAATTTTCATTGGTTTGAGATCCCCAACGCTGGGATTATTATTTAGCGGATATATTGCATATATAACCGCAGTAACAGGATACGCCCGTTCATAATACGGTTTATCGATACCGGTTAGCACACCACGCTTGGATTGTTTATTTAATGTAACAGTATTATTTCCAGTAGGAAGTCGTACAGGTTCACGTTTGTCACGAATAATCTAAGTATCATCATCTGTCTGAACAATAAATTTTACTAGAATAATATATCTCTGATTGTCAAGGTAGTTAATAATATTTTTACTTCGTTTGTCGCTCATTCTAGCGTCAACAACAATAACACCTTTGGTGTTGTCGCTCATAATCCTGAATGTCTACCAAGTATGAGCCGTACCATCATTGCGAAATTCTTTTTTGCCTTCACGGATACGATCGGTTATGTTACTATTTATCAAAGCCAGATCTTGCATCGAAAAATTAAATTTAAATTCTGGTAATTTGTCAAGATCAAATCTTGCGGTGGAAGGTTCAATCGTGGATAATCTCTCAAATTCCTCCATACTATATTTAAGACAAATATATATGTTTAATTAAACTTTAATTATATATATAATGATTCAAACAAACAACCGATGCCGATGCCTTATGACTGGATTTTCAACTCCTTGTAATAAATCATGCGTAAATGAATTCTGTGGCCAACATATGCAAAGTTTCCGAAGAGGTAGTCTAGGACCAAAACCGTGTTTACGATGTGGTGTTGGAGTAAGAGGAGAAACACGGTTATGTGTAGCGTGTGGCGGTAAAAAATACAGAGAGTTGAAACGATATTATGATAAGAAGTCGTCAGGTGAGCCTCCGTTAAAAACCGCTGAAGACTATCTGGCCAGATTTTAAGATTATCATTTAGACAAATAATATTATATATAAAAATGAATTTTATCAAGCATCCAATATTTAAAAATTATGAAGCTTCTCGTGATGGTGTCATCAGACACTGTCAAAAGAAAAACCCAGTTGGTTCTGATAATGGTATTGGTTATCTCAAATTCCGTGCTGGAAAAAAGATGTATTACTCTCATAGGTTCATATTCGAATGTTTTCATGGGGTCATCAAAGAGGGACTTGTAATTAATCACATTGACGGTAATAAACAAAATAACTCTTGATGTAACCTTGAAGTTGTTACACAGAGTCAGAATACTGCACTTGGAAATGCTGGGAAATGTAAAATGTTTGGAAAGAGAGCTGTTAAATCCATAAATACAGAGACTGGTGAAGAGAGAATTTTTAATTCTATCAATGCGGCTGGTAAATATTTTGGTATTCACTCAAATTCAGTACAATATGTGGCAAATAATATTACTAAATCAGCATATTTAGTTAAATACGATCAAAAAATTATATTCCGGTATATATAATGAAGAGAGATAAATCCGTCATCGCTGATACAGCAATCAAGTAGTTGTCTCCCTTGTTTTTGTTATTGCTTATACATATTCAGTGATAAGAATCCGTCCCGTCGTTGATAGAGTAATTAAGTAGTTATTGTACTACAGTCTAATCGTAATACTTAAATATCTCTCCGGTCCAAACATTTTAACTATATGGAAGTATTAATTGCAGAAAATATATCCTCAAAGAACACATACAAACCTCAGCCGTGATATTATATTGTACACATATAGATCGCAGCAGACGACACTATGCTAAATGAATCTACGCAGTTCTGCAGCGGGCGGAATGTACTAGAACAATATTGAAAACTCCTGTTGGACAAGTAAAGTCATTGGTAAATAAATCTCAAAATGGCTAGGACCAAGCAGACTTTGGAGACTGTACCTGAGTGAAAAGAAGTATATTTGCAGACATTCATTTTCACTCTCATTTTCATTTTTCATTTAGCAAAAATCCCTTTCAGATTTCTGCTTATCTCCGTTTGGAGATTTAAATTTAAAATTTGCACTTATTTTGCACTTATTCTGCACTTTTTTTTTCTGCCATTTATTTCCATATTTGCATTTTCATTATCATAGATTTTCAAATTTGTTTAATGTCTTTTCAGCCAGTTCTGAGCATTATTCATCTATATTTTTGTATTCACCTGTACGCCTTTATAGCTAGGTCAAGGCTATTAGTGGTGTGCAACCACCAATTTCAAATTTGGACATCAGTAAGAAGTGAGTTAGACTCACCCTGTATTTGGACATTAGTAAGAAGTGAGTTAGATTCACCCTGTATGTACACAATGGCCCAAGCTCAAGTGGATAGCGCATTAAATATGAAGCAGGGCAATAGGCTTAGTACCTATTTTAGAACAGAGGTAGATAAAACATGTGGGAAACCTTTCTTGAAAGTGCACCATCCGGAAGGTTGTCAAACACTAGACTTTGGGGTTGCAGAAAATGCACATAGACAGGCCGACATATTAACATCCCTGAAAGTACAGGGATACGATATATCCCAAATTGAAGGGGTACAAAGTGCGGGTTACAACAAATTTGTTGTATACCCCAGAGACTATCAAAAGCCCCTCATTGACAAAGACTATATAACAGTAAGGGAGATAGAGGCAAGGGTGTATAAAACTCCTCCCATAGTAAGGGAATTGCAAGGGAGGCCCATCGACCTTTTTGTGTCGGGGCTGCCCTTGGAAGTGGAGACGGAGGAGATTATTACCAAAATAGAAAAGAAACTCCAAATAAAAGTAATACGCCACAAAATGGCGACTGTGTGGGGTTTTCAAGGAATAAAAACAAGCGTCAGAATTGTCACAGTAGACAGAGATGACGCAAAGAAAATCCCTTCGCACTTTTATGTGCTGGGATTTCTTTTAAGAAACTGGTACCATGGCTGCGAAAAGGACAGGAAATGTCCAAAATGCAAAATTGCAGGGCACGCAGCAAAAGAATGCCCCAATTTTATACCTGGAGCAACCTATGCTGGGGCTACCTATGCAAGCAAGGCAGCCCAAGGAACAGGAAATGTAAACCTAAACGAGGAAGAGCTGGAGGAAATTCACCAAGCAGTGAATCTGATGGTGGAAAAAGTTAGAGAAGAAAACAAAACTAACTCACAAAATGTACCTCCAAATGAAACCCCAAATAAAGAAGACTCAAAAACACAAGGAGAAAATGGGGAGGATTCTACTTCAAATGTGAAGTGGAATAAATTCCTAAGCCCATTTAAAACACCATCGCAATACTTTCCAAAAAAAACCCAGTCTAGATGAGAGACTTTTGGAAAAGAACAAATTCTTCCCCTTAGCGGAGGAGGAAGAAGAAACGGAGATCTCCTTAGGGAGCTCCAAGGAAGCGGAGGAAAATGGGGTAAATCCCCTGACTTCCACCCCCAATACTCCAAGACCTACTAGAAGACTAAAGAAAAGAAAGATGCGACTTCTTTCTCTGTCTTCCTAAGGGAGTGACAGCCTAGTGGGGAAAAAGGTAGAAGGAGAAAAATCACTCCCCCAAAAAAAAGAAAGAAGGGGAAAAAAAAGGAAAAGACATTATAAATAAGGAAGATCAAATGAACCCTGAAAGTGACGTTTCGGAACGAGACAGGGAGGACAAACAGAACAACAAGACGAACGAAGACAATGACACGGACAAAGAAACGGACATGGATATGGAAAACGACAGTGACATTGACAAAGATACGGAAAATGGACAAGAGACAGAAATGGTAACATGCACAATGGGAAACTCAAACGACAAAGATGAGCCAAATAGTAGTGATAAAACAGAGGGGGCTAACACCCCCCCAAGTAAATGAATAACCATAAAGTAAATATTTAAATTCTAAACAAATAATGATAATTATTCTTTTAAATATAAGAATTTTTAAAGATGACAGATGTGGCCACCTGGGATAGTTAAACATGGAGGGATTCAGCTTCCATATAGCGTCAATAAATATAAATGGTATAGATACAGAAAAAATAGATAAATTGTGTAACTACTATAATACCTATGATATACTTTTAATCCAGGAAACCCATAATGGATTTACAAAGGACCTTTTGGCATACACAGAAGAAAAATTAGACGCTATTGTTCTAATAAGCAACTATAAAAATAAAAATTACTTAAACTGGGAAAAAATAGAAGGGAAAAGTGGTTTAGAAGGCAGAGTATTCCATGTTAACGGTTTTAACATAATTAATACATATTTTCCGGCAAATAAATAACAAAAAACTGACTTCATTGAAAAATTGGATAAATATATAAGTGAATTCTCTATGGAGGAATTGGTGATTGGAGGGGATTTTAATTGGGTAAGTGACAATATAGATAGAATAGGGGATTTAACTTCAAATGATATAATCTTTAGGAAAACTATGTTGGAATTTTTTAAAAAAAACTTAAACTAGACGATATATACAGAAAACTAAACCTACTTCGTACGGAATATACTTATGAATATAAAAACGGACTAGCAAGTAGATTAGATAAATTCTATGGGACTTTTTTAAATAAGGGGCTCTATGTAGATGCTAACATTACAGATTTTAAAATATCAGATCATAAATTAATTGAAATAAAAGTAAGAACAAAACTTAGAACTAAATGGGGAAAGGGTACATGGAAAATAAACAATAGACTTTTAGAAAATGAAGAATTTATAAAGGAAGTAAAGGAATTAATAAATAGGATGTTTTTAGTAGAAGAGAAAGATATATTAATTCAATGGGATAACTTTAAAAAGAAAATTAAAAATATAGCCTTAAATTATAGCAAAAGATTAAGCGAATTGAGAAAGAAAGAGAAAGAGGAAATAATGTCACAACTCAAAAAAACAAGGGAGAAGAAAAAGCAAATTCTTTTGCAAGACAAACTAAAAGAAATTAGGGAACAAGAAAATAAGGGAGTAGAGATTAGGGCCGGGAAATTTTCAGGTTTATATACTAAAGCTAGGGGTTTATAAAAAAAATTGAGGACTTTAGAAGAGGGGAGGAAAAAAATCTTAATATACTAATTGATGAGGAAGGAAATATTTTAAATAAGAAATCTGAAATCCTGGAAAAAGTTAGCTCATTTTATAGTAACTTGTATAAAACCCAGAGTATAAATGGTGACATGATAAATTCATATTTAAATGATGTTAAATGTAAACAAATTACATCAGTACATAAAGACTTATGTGATGACTTCATTTTTACAGAAGAGATTATAAAAACTATCAACTCCCTAGCCAAAGGGAAGTCACCAGGAAGAGATAGACTCACGGGGAAATTTTATAGAAAATTCCAACGTGAGTTAGCGCCTATTTTGGAATCTTTGTATAATAACATACTTTTAAGAAATAGTAAGATGACAGATACAATGAGGGAAGGCTTGATTATACTAATATACAAGGGGAAGGGTGACAAAAAAGACTTAAAAAATTGGAGGCCCATCTCCCTCCTAAACAATGACTACAAGGTTTTAAGCAAAATACTAGCAAATAGAATTAAACATTGCATGAATACAATAATAAATAAAAATCAAACATGTGGTGCTACGGGAAACGATATCCAGAATAATGTTCTAAATATCAGGACAATAATTGAATTTATAAAAGATTCAGGTCAAAGAGGCGCTATGGTGCTTCTCGACCAAGAAAAAGCCTTTGACAGTATTGAACACAACTATATACAACAAGTACTTGTAAAATTTGGTTTCGGAGAAAATTTCCGTAAATGGACTGAAATCCTGTATAGGGATATAAATGCTAGAGTACAGGTAAATGGTGGTATCACGGCAAAATTTGGAATACAGAGATCAGCCAGACAGGGCTGTCCTCTATCAATGCTATTATACGTAATAGCGATTGAAATACTAAGTATAAAAAGAAGAACTAATAAACTTATAGAAGGAATTAAGATCCCAAATTTGAAAGAAGAATTCAAAATGCTCCAACATGCGGACGACTGTACGAACTTTATAAGTGACCCAAATTCCTTTAAACACTTGGAAAAGGAATATGAAAATTTCGGTAAAGCCTCGGGGTCCAAAATTAATCATGAAAAAACTGAAATACTAAAAATAGGTAACTGGAGAGGGAACCACCCTGGGTTCCCACCCCACTTGATAAAAGAGAGGGTTAAAGCCTTAGGTATATACTTTGGCAAAAATGAGGAGATAGAAAACCTACAAAATCTAAAAAAGAAAGTAGATAAAAATATTGAAATCTGGGCACAAACGCCATTGTGTATAATGGAGCGTGCGCAAGTTGCAAAAACTTATTTTTACTCAAATATAAATTACCTTTTAAAATCTCTAGACTTGCACTACAAAGTGCTAAACAAAATAGATAAGAAATAATAAACTATATTTGGAATTTTAGATTACATTACATTGAGAAAGAAACTTTATATCGGGAAAACAAACGAGGAGGTTTAGCTTTACCAAATTTAAAATGGATGCAAGAAGCTAACATTATCAACAGATTTTTAAAAATTAAAGCTTCCCCGGATATGCCGTAGGAAGCTTTTTATATTTATTGGTTTGGTTTTATCAATAGAAATAGACGGGATAATTTTACAAACAATTCTTTAACCAAAACGTTTTTCGTAAGCAAAAAATGTAAATATATAAAAGAGTTGGTTTTTAAATTCAGGAATAATAAAGAAATTTGGGAAGGGGATAAAAACACATATAAACTAATAATGAACTTTTATACCAAAAATCAAAGATGTAAAGTAGAAAGGGAAAACTGGGGGGTGGATTGGAACATCTCATGGACAAATTGGGCAAACATAAAATCATTAAAAATTCAAAGTATCATTTTTAAATATCTTCACGACGTTTGGCTCACTGGTGAAGTAGCAAAAAGAAAGGGTATGATAAAAATTATTCCAAAGTGTTCCTTATGTAAAGCGTACAACTTTACAAAAACACATGTAATGATAGAATATAAAAATAAAAAAAGATAAGAGACAGTATTATTGCTTCGATAACTAAAATTAAAACTATTAAATATCAGCAAAATCGAATATTATATCTGGACGTGAAATTAGACAAAAAAACTTTTTTCGGATTAACTAATTTTATAGTAGATACTATGAGGGAATGTGGACAAGTTATTATGATACGTAAATGACCCATCCCTTTTAAAATGTCTTCAACTTTGTATTGGTGTTTTTTTTTAATTTTATTTTTTTTTTTTTTTTTTTTTTTTTTTTTTTTTTTTTTTTTTTTTTTTTTTTTTTTTTTTTTTTTCACCTACTAATCAACAATATAAAACTGGAATCCTATACTAATATAATTAGAAAATAAACTTTCCCTTAATTCTAAAATTTGGACAGGGTATCTGCACATGGATGAAGTAGGAGACAGAAACGCCACCGGGCTATACCACAAAGCGCTACGCGAAGTGGGAAGGTCGGCGGAAGAGCCTCCGAAAAGACGTGCAGAAAATGGACAAGCAAACATAAACACAAGGGGCTTCTTTTTTTCATGTAAATGGATTCCAGATAATAATAAAATCAGAAAAGGACTAACAAAAACTTATATAAATATGCAATCCCATTTGGACTTTTATATTTGGGGCCCCGAGTGGCCGAGTGGTCTAAAGCGCTGATCGTTACGGATCACTGCCATCTCACCTCTGTCTGCGTGAGTTCGAGTCCAGGCTCGGCTAACGTGGGTATGTGAGAAAGCCTGCCAGTAGCTTCTCGTGGGTCGGTGGTTCTTCCCGGGGTTTTCCAGGGTTCTTCCTCCACCAATAATACTGGCCGCCATGTATAGCCTATCTTGTGCTGAAAAATGGCGTTAAACCCTATAACAACAACAACAACAACAACAACAACTTTTATATTTGGAAATTTTTAAATAGTGGAGTTGTATTGGAGTAAGGCTATGTCTCGTTAAGAGAAGCATGTTATTTAAATAAATAAAAACATGAGGTTCCTTACAGACTGGTCTTATTACCAACCTCCTTTATTTGATTTAATCAAAATAAGAAACGACACACAATTCTGCACTCATTAAAACACCAGGCTTTATTTTCTTTAATATAAATTGTAAATTAGTACACCGTTTCTTATACAAAATTCTAAATTTGCAAATGATCTAAATATAAACTTCGTATTGGAAATAAATATTTTTCCTTCATAGAAAAACTCTGAAAGAAAGTGATTATTATGCCGTCCTTACAAAAACATCTATAGCATACATACACTATAGCATTACACAGATAACATACACAGGACATAGGGACCCTTTGGCAAAGGTCACTGAAAATAAAGATGATGTTTTTCCAAACTGGTGCTTTAAACCAGAGAGGGGAACTCATCTTTCAGATAACACTAGGGAAAAAAAAGAATACCCCACACAAAATTGGGATAAAAATTCTGTTTTAAAATAAATACACTTGCAACACCTCTGAGGGGGATACATTTAAACATAAAAACCTTTTATTTTTTTTTTTGATAAATGTGGGGGGCATCTGACTGGTGCCCCCCCCCAAAAAAAAATAGAACATTATCGATCCAGTGCATTTACTAACACAGAGTTCTGGCCGTAACAGTGTTACAGTGTTTTAATAAAACAGAAACGGCAGAAATATATAAAATTGCAGAATTTATTCAGAAACAGAATATTCTTTCGGTGTAGGGATTTGCCGTCCATGACATTGTCACGTGTGAGACAGTGTGAATATTTATATACTTAAATTTAACTGTACATTCATAACAGCTCCGATAGCCGTGTGGTTAAGGCGTTTGCGTGCAGATCCACTAGTGTAGACTCTCTGCGTGTTTGAGTCTCCAAAAAATGCTAAAGATATATTATCTTGCATTCGGCGACAGATGCTATTATAGTGGGGGCGCAAGCCCCATGAGATTTCATGTAACTCTCACCATGTTGAATAACGTGGTGGGTGCAGTTTTGCACTAACCCCGGGGTTTGATTTGGGGGGGTTACATGCGCTTGCGCCTCCAAAATAAACAGCAGGGTGATGTGAACTCGCGACCGTGTGACCTCACTGAAGGGTACCCACATAGGGACATTCAGAAGGAATATCCGCCGGACCAAAAAGTCTCAATAAGGTGCCTGTGGACAATAAGACAGGTCTTAACCATGAAGAGTGCCTGTGGCTTGATGCCCCCAACAAAGACTCTTAGGATCTTATTGGCAAAAGACTTTACGGGCTGAAGGGACCCAGTGGAATGGTAGACTGAGCATCATAGCTGCTCTTTATTTTTGAATTTATAAAATATATATTTTTATTTTTATGTGATTCAGAATATATTTTTATATTTATCTGATTCAGAAATACTTTTATTATAATAAAATTTTATTTTTTATGAAATTTGGTCAGATTTTCTAAATTTGATAGGTAATATACCCATCAAAATTGTGACTTTGGTCAGATTTTATAAATTTGAGGGGTATAATACCCGTCCGTTTGCGAATTCTGTACAGATTTCATGAATTTGATGGGCATTATACCCGTCAGTTTGCGAATTTTGTACAGATTCTATAAAATATTTTATTTTTTATAAATATTTATTATGAATCAGATTTTTTATAAATATTTATTATGATTCAGATTTTTTATGTATTCTGTACAGATTTTATGAATTTGAGGGGTATAATACCCGTCAGTTTGCGAATTCTGTACAGATTCCATGAATTTGAGGGGTATAATGCCCGTCAGTTTGCGAATTCTGCAGAGATTTTATGAATTTGACGGGTATTATGCCCATCAAAATTGTGACTTTGGTCAGATTTTCTCAAATATTTTATTTTTATTCAGAAATATTTACTCAGAAATATATTTTTATTTAAACAAATAATTTATAATATATAAAATAATGAATCACGAAAACATCACATCAATTGTTTCTGCAATTAGGAAATTACAAAACAGCGGCGTGAAAATATCTGACCAGCTTGATCCTGAAAAAATAATGTGTGATTTTGAATCATTACAATTTCGTAGGTCAGAAAATAGATACACCTTACCCGCCGATTATAGATTTATACAGATAATTCAGCAGGCGATGTTACGATCAATGGCGGCAATCACGGATGCGCAGGTGAAATTATTTGTGCCGCTATCACGGGCCATCGAGCGGGTTAGGTTAGAATTATCTCACGAATACGAAACGAAACGACTCGTACACGCTCGTATAAAACAGCTGAAAGATATCATGGCGATGACTGAGTTGATAAACGAAGACGCGGAAGAATTACTGGCTAAAGATAAAGACGACGAGTGTGACTGTAGTGACTGCGTCACTAGTGACTGTGTCACCAATGACGAAGTCATCAGTGACAACGTCACCAGTGACAACGACGACGAAGCTAGAATACCCACTTGTAAAGTTGTCCCAGCTGATTTTAAACCGTAAAAAAATAATTGCTGTATCACGGCCCAACAAAAAAAAATATTTTATCCTTGACGTTCTCTTTGACATTTTTTTTTTTTGCTTGGTGTTTTCTACGATCTCACATACAAGTTTACATCCAGCGACTCCGACCTAAGATCGAGCAAGTGGCCATTTTGGTCAGTAAGTTTGAAATTTATCCGTGATAAGAGACGACTGTGACATCGCAGATAAACAACATTGATTGGTTCTGATACAATCAAATAACCTGGAGGGACTTGAGGTGTAAATGAGTAGAGAATGTATCCTTGTTGGGCCTGATTAGATTTATCAGTGTCCACTTGATAACTGCCGTCGACGGCATCACATACTAGATTGACAGCGATCGTTGATGTGATGTTGACGATGCCCGGGGCGACATGACGGCCACCACCATATGGGTCGTTATTGTATCTGAGAATACTTGCTGGTGGGGATATTTTTCTCCATGATTCAAGGATTTTTGGAAA
>JAECUM010010864.1:0-61750 GCA_016617855.1 Megalonaias nervosa | reverse complement strand
GAGAGAGAGAGAGAGAGAGAGAGAGAGAGAGAGAGAGAGTAATGACTATAAACTTTACATCTTGGCTAGCCAAGGTTCCGATATGTTAACCTATCTACATTTTGGCGGATCGATCAGTCACTCTAGTGCTTCGTCCTAACGAAATCTATTGGATTTCATCGGTTGTATCTAATGCCAACGAACCAATAGCGAAGATATAAACTATACAGTGTATGAGGCACTCGTTCAACATATATAGTACGATTTTCGTATTTCACCCACCGAGGATATCGATTTTGATACAGGTATTGTCTAGACGATGAGTGAACATACACTGGATTCTTGCTATATATCAAATTGGTCTCCGGAATGGACGGAATTATAAAAACAAAAATTACAGTAAGACAGACACGCACACACACGCGTACGCACACAGTTCACGGACATCGAGTCTTTTTCAGAGGCTGTTTACTCAATCATAAGGAGGCTTTTCTACCAGTAGCGTTGCCAGAAATTGAGCTGTTCGTTTATAATTTGATTTGAAAAAAGGGAGCAGTCATGAAAGACTGTCTCGCCCGATTTTCACGATCCACCAGCACATTTTCTTCTCGATAAGGCCATTCTTATTGCTTCTCTCTCTCTCTCTCTCTCTCTCTCTCTCTCTCTCTCTCTCTCTCTCTCACACACACACACACACACACACACACACACACACACACACACATATACACACACAAATAAATAGTCATGAGCATAATTATTTGTATTATTCACTATCAGGAAACAAAGGAATGGTAAACAATAATCAGCTAAAAAATGACAAATGTATGCAACCCGTCGAATTTAAGAACCAATTTTTATCAGGAATATTTATTGCTAATTCAGAAATTTTGATAGATGACACGAGAAAGAAACACATGAAGAAATAGTGCAAGATGTAGCAGTGCGCTCCAAAGTATGCTCGAATTACTGATTTCCAGTTTAGTGGTCGTTGGAAGCTGTCATATACAATTACATCTACACCACTTGAAGCCCTTAAAATCGTGGCACGCACATTATTATTAATATATATATATATATATATATATATATATATATATATATATATATATATATATATATAGTTTGTTGTAGAGTGGGGCTCTTTTGGGTACGATCAAGTATGTCCTAAAATTTCTGTTTTCATATTGCATTTTAAATTTGTCCAACGATGATGTCATAATGTCAGAATTTTTACGGTACTTTCATAGTTGCCCTTTGTATGATTCACATTATTATTTCATATTCTGAAGATCTTTGTCAGCGTTCAAGATTGTGAATTCATACAAGGGTAGAACATGGTCTACAAAACGAATTAAAACAATACATACTATTTAAAATGATCCTGTGAGGAAACGATACACTGTATTATTATTGATATCATCATTCCATTATCTTACAGATCCCGTTAGTAAAATAATACCGTAAACTGCTTGTTGTTGCTGTTGTGGGTCGACTTCCTTCATGTGACTCCTCCATATTTAACTACTCTGATAGTATTATTTGGAATGTCCCAAAACGCGACCTGAAGAAGGCGAACATAATACAAATGACAAGTTTATAATACATAACTTCAACTAATGGGATCTGGTTTTTAATCAAATTGCCTGTAATGTATTATTAATGAAGGTTTGATGAGTGTATAGCCTTAATGCATTGTTGATAATCACTGATGTGAATATATATGTATGACTGAGTTCTATACAAACCTTCTCAGCATTCATGACATGTTTCTCGTCGTCCTTATAATCAACCTTTAATGCTTTAACACTAATGCCAGAAATTTATGACAGCTACTTTGCCGCATTATACCTGCTCATTTCTTAACCGCAGGTCTTTTTTTTTTGTTGTTGTTGTTGATAGAGATAGTGTCGTTCATGTACAATAATTTGATACTGAAGTAGATATCGGATACTGTAGTAGATGTCTGTTAATATTTGTATGATAATGTACCTTCATCGCATGTATTACCAAAAGCCTTGATCATCGTTGAGAAAGTAAAGCAGTGATGCGTTGGTATTGGGCCGATCGCATATAGTATACACACATCTGATTCGAATAGACATATATATTATCCTCCCAGTATCTACTGACACACTCTTGTCAGGTAATTTTAACTTTTGATCGTGCATTCCTGAGAGTTTTTGAGGAACTGTGATTTGTTTAATAAATGTGATCCCTATATTTTTTAGTGATTTTTTAAAATATATTTTTACTTTTATATTTTATTTTATATACATTTTACAGAATTGTAACATGTTTGTCTTTTGTCTTTTCTATTGTTGAACTTTGTTTGCATTTGTTTGGAAGAGTTTTTCTTCAAATCATATTTTTGTGCAGTTTTTTAATTTTTTTATTATTTTTTTAACACTTTATTTTGAGTTTGCACAATGCAGTAATTATTATTAAGGTGCTGTCAAAAGTTAATTCACAGTATGTATAATCTCAATGAAAATCGTATACTTTGTAATGTTTATTTACCAGGCTTATGAAAGATGTTGCATTGCCTTATCTGAGGGGAGAATTTTATAGCAACAAAATGTTTCCTTCCTGTATTTTTTTATTGGAGTTCCTGTAATTTGAATCTGTAATGCTGTCAGACTGTAAGTAATTTTGCATGATTTCACTGGGCCTTACTTTGTAGTTTTGTTAAAAATTAAAATCAAATTATTTTTACACACGTTAATAGTAGAATACCAATCTAAATTATGTTAATCAAGAATGCGCCTGTCGGCTTGACTGCAGCAGACGAGTACATATGCATATAAAAGTAATGATCATTTTCACTGTGCGGAAAAAATAATTACCTCACAGGTCTGTCCCAGAAACATATCCAAACCCTAAAGAAAGTGTGCTTGTGCTTCAGTGATTACTGCTAATGCAAAATGTAAAAGCAACAGCGAGATAGTGTGGGTGTGAAAAAAAATGTTCCAGTCTGATATTGCACATATGTCTGGGAAATTAATAAACAAAAATACTGAGGACAATCAAATTTAAACTCACCTCTCTACCATGGAATTACATTGCTGGTGCGCCGTAAAATAACAATCAATCAATCAGTCTAGTATGACTGCGTGAAAAAATTCTTTGAATCCGTTGGGCAAAGGTATATCCAAGCTGGTTGTTTGTGACAACCGTTTGCATAGACAAATAAACTAGGGAACTCACTTCATCGATTAGTCACGTACGTCACTCAGGAAAGCAAACCAAAGGACACAGATTTCTTCCGCAAACAATGTAGTACCACCTGAATCCTAAACATATATATACTAAATAGTCAAAATATTCATCCTGAGAAACATATTAGAGTCGCTTCTGAATCTCGCTTTTTTAATGTATCAATGCATTATGTATTTACACTGTGAGATGGTATTTAGTAACATCATCAGGTTACACGATAGGTTAATGAATGAAATTCCAAATGGTTGTCTCTTCAGCACATCTGAGGATTTTTCCTTAAAAAGGCCGAGAATGCTCTGACTGCGGGTAATAGATCAAATCCGTCCAAAGTTGCCTCCCTTTACGACGAGAGAGAGAGAGAGAGAGAGAGAGAGAGAGAGAGAGAGAGAGAGAGAGAGAGAGAGCAGCATTCAGTTGTGCTCGTTACCTTTGTGTGAAGAGCAAGTGAGTGTGTCAAAATATTGGGCATTAGACAGAAATGTGTTTTACATATAGCGACTAAAATAAGACGAGAGCATTACTCAGCTAAATATCTAAGCCTTGTCATTCTTCATTCATACCACCACCAAAAATATTGTTTAAATTTTAAAGTAGATCTGGGATTATTTTTCCCAAGCCCGACAGTTCGTAAAACTGGTCTACTGCCAGGAATTCCTCTAATTGTACATAGTTGGTTTTTAAAGTTCCGGATATAGGGCCGCAACTGATGTTTCTGAGATAATTCAGGATAGTTCCAAAATACCTTGGGTCACTATCAATGAACAAGGTGCAAACTTGATCCACCTCACAGAGCTGCAGATGGATTCCTTGGTTATCATCCTACTCAGTGGAGATGATGGATCTGCATGCATGTTTGGTGCTGATGTTTAATATCAGGTACGACGCACCCACGTTATTCGCTGTGATTGGCTTGCAACGATACAGTAGGTTTGATGAAGGACTTGTCAGTTAGCCTTTAACTGTCGCTTGGCTCTTGGGTTCTTCCACCTTATACACTGATAGAGCGTCCGTGTCTTGTAAAATTGACTTGATGGAACCAGACATATTGTTGTTTGGGAAAGCAGACATGGTGGAACCAGCTTGGTCATTTGGTTTATTTGGCTGCGTAGATCGTCGCATGGGTACTAAATCTTCCTGATTCCTCCTTTGCTGATTTCTTATTGGCAGGAAAATTTTCCTTTGGTGTTTTTTTCTATACGACGTTTGTCGCCCTCTAATTGCTTCCATTTTCTTGCTGGTGCTACTAGTTCACTTCTATAAATTCAAAATACTGTCATCATTCACTAATAAAGTAGTTATTTTCTCTCTCTCTCTCTCTCTCTCTCTCTCTCTCTCTCTCTCTCTCTCTCTCTCTCTCTCGACTGCTCCGGTGGCATAAGTGGTTAGAGTACCCTGCTCGGATGCGGGAGGTGGCGAGTTCGAACCCAGGCTGAGTCATGCCAAAGACTTATAAAAATGGTACATGCTGCTGTCCCGCAAGGCGCCAAAGGTTATTGTTAGGACTGGTTGGTCTGGTGTCAGAATAATGTCTCTGCTGTATGACGTCCCAGTGCTAGACTTAACTATAAACTGCCACACTGCAGACATCGTTGCGATATGACTGAAAAATTGTTAAAGCTACTTTAAAAATCCAAATCACTCTCTCTGTGTCTCTGTCTCCAGGCCAAGCTTCATATTATCTGTGTTTACAATGGTCATAGTGTCTCAAAATATAGCGTACGCAGTGGGGATATCAGTAGTGGAGCTTAGCATATTCCCTGTCTCTACATATACTACATTTGAAACTTATAACCTTGATGTAAAATATGAAATGTGTAAGATGGAGCTGTAGGAGATTACTATTATAGGCACATAAAGTAAATATTTAGTTAATTCAAACAGCCTGACTTTTTATCTCCTTTGTAAAGTTGAAGTAAATTATGATGCACTACTCTATTGTGGAGTTTTCTGAATGCGAAAGATAACATCATTTATCTTTGTAGTATAATAAATGGACCTTCATATGGACAGTGCAGTTTTTACCGCCGCATTTCGTATGTGCATTATACAATCATGCAGAATCGCCTCCTTCATAAGGACTATCTCTCATGATATTTTCTTATGTGTTCTGAAGAAAGTTTAATCTCTTCCCATGCAAATGCGTGTCTTGTCTCGAATTTCTTGGATATTAAGTTTTTATGTTTTGCCTTTCAGTATCAAGTCTGGATAAAACAATATCAGTTGGTAAATTTATGTTTCGACCAAAGACCGTCTCACTCTCATGTAGATACACCAGCTGACCTGTAAGCCAATACGAGAAGGTAAATATGCCCATCCGAGTCTTTTCTTCCTTGAACCAAAAGCTGAAAGCATTTATACAATTGTTCTATTTGTCCTTTCCACAATGCCATCAGACTGAAGTCTGTTTGAGATGGTACGGGTTTTCTCTAATTACTACCTTGATTAGAATATAACTGTATGGGGTGCCAAAAATAGTTGCCACACTTTCATCAGTTTTCTATGAAACGGTTGTATCGTTTTGATTCCTAATGGGTATAACATCAATCCCTTTTGTGAAATAGTCAGCAACCACCAATAAATATAAATTCCCTCAGTTACATTTCCGTAAAGGCCCAAGCAAAAAAATTGCCAGTCTTCCCATAGGCTCCTATATTCAGGATATAAAAGGTCCTTTTCCTTTTTTATGAGGCGGTTTCCTGGAAGAACACTGGAAACAAATATTAAACCAATGTTTTGTATCTTTGCTCCTGTGTTGCCGGAAGTACCTTTCTCCTACTTTTTAAAGGATTTTCCTACCTCCCAAATGACGACCTGTTACATTGTTGTGTAACTGCTTCAAAGCAACATAAATAAACTTAGGGGAAAAACTATTTGAAATTTGTGTTGTCTCTCTTGACCTGGGTCCCATTCATGGCATAGTAAGTTATTGCATATTACCCAGGAGTCAAATCTTGCCCAATAATATTTATTACTTCCATCTTAGTGGAAACTGTACTGCCGTGTGGGTCTCACACTACTATCTACCCTCGGTATAACATGTTTTAGTACTGGATCTTGTTTTGATTTGTAAACATGCGTTGTTTTTATTTATTATACTGTTTGTTCTGTCATTTCTCGTTTCAGAATTTACATAGCTAGTATCCTTAGTAGTACAAGTAATTTGAGGTTTCTATTTCAGAGACCCCCCTACCCCCCAAAACGTTATACGTTAGCATTTTTGTCAGCAGCCTTTTTTAGCTTAAAATGATGACTTTGATATTTCTGACAAAATATGTTTTGTTGGGGTAGGGGTGTCTCTGAGATAGAAACAACTCAATTACTTATACTACTATTACACTCTAGAAATTATTTTTATAGTTGTAGAAAAAAATTATATTAAACAATAAAATATCATATATAATGTCCTTCTGTCATCCAACCCGACATGTTGGATTTGATCCGACAAACAGATTTTGTAAGATATTTAATTCAGTCAAATCAGCCTCAGGTTATACTGGTATAAAACCTAAAATAATAAGCGATTGTATTAAAAAAGTTGGATATCATATATCACCAAAATATGGGTCAGTTTGGTTATTCGCGACTGAAAATGATGTGAGAATAGCGGGTTGGGCAGATGATGTGATGACATTTATTGACAATATGGTTGATATTTTATTTGATAATGATATTTCTAAAGCTGTAAATATTTGTTTAAAATAAAAATAATAGTCCCCTTTGAGGACTGTTTCAAGATGATTATATACACATGATTATGAGTATGATTATATACATATGATTATATACATATGATTATGATTATATCTTAATTAAGGACAACACAAAACACAGAATCTTAATTACAGTAGCGTATTTACAGCAAGCATATTTACAGCACATTAACCCCATGTGAAACCCCTAGGTTGCCAAAGGTCATCCTAGTAGGCTCAGAGGTTTATATAAACTTATCTTATAGACGCATAGACACACCTCCCAGCGAATTCCTAATCGAAACGAAATATTAGAAATTCAGAGGGCTGTCTAGGCATTATGATTTTATGTAACCCCGAATCAAGCATATTTACAGTAACGTACTTACAGTAACGTATTAACATATTTACAGTAATGTATTAACATATTTACAGCAACGTATTAACATATATTTATAGGGACAACACAGTTAACATATAAACTTATCCTAGGGCCTTCTCTACGTTTCAATAGAACTTTTTGCACACTCCCCCTATCATAATCACCCAGGGAGTGCAAAAATTGCACCCACCAAGTGACATGGTGGGAGCAATGTACAAATTTTCTATTGAAACGTAGAACTGGGGCGGCCGATGCCCCCAATTAAATAAGTTTTCTGACATCAAATCGCCTTTCGCCCGACAATTTGTAGGTCACGAGAATCGAACCACGGACCTCGAGCATGAAATTCCAACGCGTTAGCAATCGACCACCGGACTTCATATGTATATATGTTAAAAATGTTATCATATAGTTACCAAACAGCATTCATTTTCTGATTTTAAAAAACACACAATTGTACATTATATTATTTAATTCTGAAAACATTATTGTAAATAGAGAAAAAACATAATTTTTGATTTTATGTTGTACAGAAAAACTAAATCCAAATGCTTGCCTGAATTACGAACAACACAATTATCTTTAACAGAAGATCGGCTGTCGCCAAAGATACTGTAGGAATGACGCAGATTACTGCAGAAAAAAAATCAATATACTCTGCATTACGCATTAGACTTAAGGGAGAATCTACAGTAAATATGTTATATACGTAGGACGAATTTCTAGTTATTTTAACAAATACATAAATAATACCGGGATTTATAAGTCTTAAAATGCTATCAGATTTACAAAATCTATTATATTTCATTAGCAAAAGAATATGAAACGATATATATATATATATGCTATATTTGATTGGAACAGTATTATCTCCCTTTTTAAAATCAGATATGGTATACAGAGTTACATTTCTTGGCCAACGCATAATGTTTCAACGTTTGATATTAGGTAAAGCGTGCTATCATGATTATATAGATAAAATTTAATTCTACCAGATACTTTACGATGACATTCAAATAATTCTTTCATCGCTATCTTACCGAGAAGATACTTACTACCTTTTACGTAAACCTTCGACCTATCTAGGTCTATGTTGATTTTTGTATACTGGCATCGACTGATTGGATTATGCAAATTGTTATATTTTAATGCAAGCTCGTCTCGTACACTTTCGAGATAACTAAAGTATTTGCTGTCATCTGATTTGATAAGGGAGAGTTTGATTCTGTCAAATTTACTAAAACAAATACCTGAAATTTCATCGTTAAATTCAAATGATAATTGTTGGTTATTGACCATTATTTTTTTTTTTTATTTTGCTATTAACTCCATCTGCTAATGTTAAATTTTCAAACATTATTTCTCATGTTTAGACAAAATTATTTTATAATGTCCAAGCGCTAGTGTCTTAATTCTGTCACTGCAATATCTTTTATCATCAAAATTACTTAGTTCCCGTTTTATGATCGTATCAGTTTCAAGTTTATGATGGTTTGTTCTTATGACATTAGTTTTGATAAAACTGATGCTATTGTTTAGCGCTGCTTTAAAATCGTCAAAATTCATCATCTTTTTCACATATCCTCGAGGAATACCTTTTGCTTTTCTTGTAAGTTTATTGTCATCTAATATGACAGCGTACATTTTGCTTTTTAGTCCAACAAATTCCCTAACCGGCATAAACATAAACTCATCTTTCATTTTACCAATAACTTTTTTATTTGAATTATCTTGAAATCCACTATATGCTGGATAAGCTGATAAATCGAACAGACTTTTATTATTGTAAATATCTTTATAAACATCTTCACATTTTATATTATAAACTAGCGAATCTGTGTCAGTAAATAGTAACTCCGAATCTGGCCACTGCTTTTTGGTAAAATTATAGTGAAAATCGTACATCAGCCACTTTGATATATCAAGTACAGCTGCACCAACATAAATAGGTTTATTTAACTTTAAATTTGTCTTCCGTCGCTGTATTGCAACAAGATTTTCATTAAATATTTTCATACTAACAAAACCATCATCGTTAACTAATTTATTTCTGCGACTAATATCATTGACAATTTCTATAGAGACCCTCCTTCGAATGTTTTCCATCGTCTTACCGGACACTGAGTTGTTCATCAGCTTGAAAAAGTTTTTCTCAAATTCGGTTTTAGCCACAACACGACGTTTCGTATTTAGATCAATATAATTTGCCATCCACATCGACTGATTAAACTTTAACACACGATGTACCTTTCTCAGAATTAGTCCAGCATCTACTGCTTGTTTTAAATTTTTGTAGTGCATAACGTAATTTCTTTTATCTAACAAATTTGGAACTAACTTATTAACAATCGAATTTTTTGCTGTCGTCGTTGCTCGTTGTTCAGGCGATAATAAACTATAATTAATCATCATCGACTCTGCGCAAAACGGGTAGTCGTTGTGTAGATCGTGTAGCCAACTAGGATAATCTAGATCAACTTCAACAAAATATGAGATATATGAAAAATCGATATTAATTTTTCTAGGTAAATCTTTTTCAGTTTCTCTAAGAAATTGATCTGGAGTTATCCAATGAAACCCACTATGTGGCATTGGCTCTGACATGGCCCAGCCATACAAATTCACACAATCTAGATAAATAATATGATTAGATGGAAGATTTTTATCATAATTTTTTAAGTACTTGTTATTAACAGCTGCATATTTCTTTGTTATAACGCTAATTCCACCTCTGATACCTTTTTCAATAAAGTTAAACATATCGACATCTGTTAAAAGATCTTGTTCTATTTTGCTTGCTTTTAGTAGAGCGTCCCAAGATAATCCTGGAGAGGAATAATACCAACAGGGGTCTAATCCGTAATTGCTATAACTTACCCAGCGAAAACTCTCAAAAACATCTGCTAGCAATAAAACATCTGTTTTCAAATATAGATCATGATAATCACCAAATGTTTTACAACTAAATTTATTCCAAATATCTTGCGCATATTAATATACGTCATCTGTGATACTTTCATTTTTAAGTTGCGAGTAAAATTTATCTTTGCTAGGTAGAGAAGTTTCATCAAATCTGCTCCAATCGTCGAGATACTCGTACGGAAAGATACCTTTTTTTGTCAGATCGATATAGTTTTCACCGAAGCAACTTCTTAGGTAAGCGAAATTGCTACACCCTTTGACAAGCTCATCTAATGATGCTGCCATAAATTGCAGACTGTCAATAAAATGTAATTTACCGAGCGTCACCGACATATACTTTTCAAAATTATTTGGAATACATTTTATTACGTTATTTAATTTTAGTTTAGATTTAATTTCCTTATCACCAAATGCTTCAACTATGATATGACTATCATAGCCACGAAAGTTATGTAAAACTACGGGAATAAAATCTGGAGCATGAAATTTTAAACTGCAACTGTCATGAGCTGCCCCACGATATTGGCCGGTCAAATGACAATGATCTCGCACCTTATCACAGGATCCGTTAGAATCCACCAACAACTTTTCACAAATATGACAATCAACTGCTTTATCAAAATCGAGTTGCTGTTTAGACGTTATTTTCATCGGAGCTGTTTTAAGTAATCCGTTAGAAATTTTATTAACTTCGTCTATTAAATTTTTTAATAGCCATACGGCAGGATTTTCACCTCTATATAACTTTATCGGAGTTGAAAATTTATCGTTAGCGCAACAAACTACTTTATAAGCTACTCCGCAAGGAATATGCTGTTGTATTTTTCTAGTACTGGATTTATTCGGATTATTTTCTGCTCCAACCACGGGAACAAGTAGACACTCGAAATCAGCGTAAATAACAAAAGGAATATTTAGTTTATGATTATAATTTTTAAATTTTAATATTTTTTCTTTTTCGCTAGGCATACTTATTCTTTGAGCATTGACACAGTATTTGAGATGCTTCTGCAGTCTTTCATCGCTAGAAAAACCGTGCAAACATCCATAGCAGAAATATTTTTTATTTTTATTTTTACTGTACTGTTTGCTAACTAGCAATAATGTCCTCGATAAAATAATAAATTTATTGTATTTTGTGTAGCATTTTCTGAGATATGTCTCGGGTAAACGTTTTCTCGCTCATCTAGTCCGAAAACGTTTACTGAGATATTGTTTTGTTTTTCAAACTTTGGTATATGATTTTCTGCTACTGGAAAAGTTATTCCTGAAAAATTTAGTTCGTCGTCGTGTGGAAAATATTTGTTAACGCGATCAGCATTTTTTCTTTTGGAAACATCGCGGAAAGAATAGACCATTGAAAACATTTGTCATCATCGTTTTTGACATTTATACAGCATTTTTTGTTTTTAATTTTTTGAGGGAGATCGACGTAGTCACCGCTATTAGCGCCGCTGCCGTGAAGTACGTTATATTTTGCTGTGTGAAATAAAACTTCTTTTATCATTTCAAATTTCCAACCTGATCCTGACGAAGTAAATTCTTCTAATTTTTTGTTTATTTCTTGATGCATTTCATCGGCGACCAAGGCAATGTTTGTTCTAGTTAATATTTTTCTAGATTTTGCTGTTAAATATGGTTCCGAAATTTCGCTGTCAAAACTTTTTGTTTCAAAAATTAGATCAAGTATATCTTCAACTGCGTGTAACTTTGATAAAATCGTATGATATTGGACTATAAGTTTGATACTTTTATGAGCAGCAAGTTCTCCTGATATAACAGGTTGTAAAAGATGAAATAAATTTGTGGAGCTAAAATTTGTTAAAATTTTTTGATCATCAAGTTTGTAGCTATTATCGTAACCAGAAAATGCTGAAGCAATTTTTTCTGATTTGATAATGTTCTTTTTAGCAATATCTCGCAATTTTAACATTATATATATAATAATATTTTATATTTAATTGAATTTTTTAAGATTTTTTAATTAGAGATATGAAAAACCTTATAGTATAATGACAGAAATTTTGAGATATATCGAAATGACGGCGGAAGAGCAAGAAACTTATCATGTACATCCGATGTACAACCTATATGCTGCAAATATGTTAGGTTCTGTTATTAATATAGAATCTAAAAATTCTATCGGCATATCAACACCAGCTGGTATGTTAATTTCAGTAAAAGGCGATGATACAGAAAGAATTAAAATATTTAGAAAAGATTTTATTTATATTTTGTTTTGCGGCGATATTCCAGAAGGACAACGAGTATACAGAGCAAATGGCGCAGTTGCTGATGATAATATTGAAAATTTATCATTACAAAATGAATTTCAACCTCATCCAAGATATCATCTATATGAAGCTAATGATAAGGGAATTATTCGACGTTTAAAAACAAAAAAAAGTTGTTGAAAATTTAGATAAAAATGGATATTTACATGCAATGGTACGTGGTATAAAAACTAACCAAGTTGGTTATAAGTCGCATAGGTTTGTGTTTGAAACTTTTAACGGACTAATACCTAATAGTTTAGTTATCGACCATATAAATAAAATTAAAACAGATAATCGTTTAGAAAATTTAGATCTGGTAACATCGAAAGAAAACACAAGACGTGGAGCTGGTTATGATGGTTCTAATTTTAAAAATCCAAAATCAATTATTTCAATAAATCTCGAAACTGATGAAGAAATGAAATTTAAATGAATAACATCTGCTGGAAAATATCATAAAATTAATTCACAAGCAGTAAAATTTGTAGCTGATGGTAAAAGAAAATCAGCAACGTCGATGTTGACATTTGACAGATTTAGTTTTAAATACGATAACTAATAATAATTTCTATATCATTCCGAGAAAGACAATTATGACTAAATTCCATAACATCATCACGATTAAATCGTAATGTCATTATTTTATTCGTATCGAGTTTTATTTTGTCAGCTGCTGTTAATAAAAATCTGTTAGATTCACCCAATGTTATCATAACATCAACAAAATAAAAATTATATCCCAACAAACAAGCTCGAATTGCCTCAGCTAATTCTTTGTGATTCAGTATATTAACCCGATTATGATATTTTATTTCTCCGAACATCTTATTATTTATTAATTAGACAAAAGATTATTATAATAATGAACTTAACTGAGAGACTGGCTAAACTAAATTCGGAAGATTTTGTTTCAGTTTCAAATTTTATATCAGAAAATATTACTAATAACAGATCTGCTGATTATACTGAAAAAGATATTTTATATAACTACGACGACGACGAAGATGATGTTGTTGTTGGCAAAAAATATTTAAACAGACCAACAACTGGACGATATAATGTTAAGTACCATATTGCTAAAAAAATAATAAAATTTAATTTTACTGTTGCCGAGCATCAAATATTTTGGCAGCTTATAAAACCCTTTTTAAACGTAAAAATAGCTGGACAACAAAGAAATATAAAATACGATTTTATTTTTGTTAAAATATTTAATTTAATGTCAGTAGCCGGTGCGAGAAAATTACATTTAATTTCTTTATGCAAACCGGTAAAATGTAAGTCAGTACTAATAAAATATGAGGAAATTTATAATAATATTATTCTGTCGATGATATCGACCGAGTTGGTACCCAACTATTAAATTTATCGCTATACCCTCGCCATTTGACTAAACTTTTGTTGCCGCGCTTTTTAATAACTTTTTCAATAACAAATACATCTTGTTCTGTTTTCTGAAGTTCTTGCTCATAAAAACTGCCAGTTATAGGCTCACCTAATAAATCTTTTAACGAGTATGTAACTGGTATTGTTAAAAGTACTTTATCAACAAAAAATACTTCTTCGCTCCAGTTGTGAGTATAACCTTTTACAAATGTTTTTTTCGTCAAAGAAATTCTAACTTTATCGCCAACTTTAAATTTATGTCTGCGGTACATGTTTTCGTTTGCTAATATTGGATTTGAAATCGCGTCGTTTGGCGACATTTTAATCGTTCGGTGTTTCGTGTTATTATACTCGTCAACAATGTTTTGTAAATTGTCAATATATTTATTCGTATTTTTAGCTGTCAAATACTTGTGGATTTTGTCGTTGAGCGTGCGATTAAATCGCTCGACGACAACGCTTTTACCTTCGTTTCCTGTAACATACTTTTTGATATTATTTTGTTCTAAAAACTGCTCAAACTTTTTATTATAAAACTCTGCTCCATGATCAGTCCAGATTCTATTTGGTTTTCTTTCTGTGTTAACAATAATTTGTTTTAGCGCATCAGTCATCGATGTTCCTGTTTTATCCGAAACGGGTATACTAAACGCGTATTTGCTAAAAACATCTACAACATTAAAAAGATATCTCTTTGGAGTGCCATCGGCACCAACGTTATATTGAGCTAGATTTGAAACATCAACTAAATCTATCGCCCAGATATCATCAACGGCATTTGCGACAACTTTACGTCGCGGAAACTTTTTTTTTAGGTCTGTGTAGCTCAGTTGCAAGATCATCATATAATTCTTTTTTACCGAGTCCTAATTTATAGTTTGCTCCAATAAAACCCTGGACCAGCCTTCGGTCAACACGTTCTCGCATATTTACAGGTTTCATATCACGAAGTTGGTCTAACATTACTTTATCGCAGCTGTGTTTATTTTGTTCGCTGTCTGGAAGACCAATATCTCTGTAGCAGATATCATGGCTCATCGCTATTGCGTCAACTTGATTGTAAGGCTTTTGTCCTGGCAGCGGATTATCGTTTTCGTCAAGTTGTTTATCAAGAGGATTATAAAGTCCAGTATATTTATGGCCTGGCAATGTCCAACCGCCTTTTGGTTTCGGCAATTTTCCAATAAATTTATGTATATCTATACCTGTTCCAATTATTTCTCTATTTTTGCATTTCTGACAATATGTAACAATTTTATTTTGCTCGAGGCATAAATCTCTATCGCAATCGCAGTCGCATGTCATTATTTATTTAGTCGTCTACTAAAATAATCTCCCTGACAACGTCAGGAGGGTAAACCGCTCCGGACAACTTTGTTTTCGGTAAAAACGTACTTTTTCTTCTGCCGCAGATTGCGCAAATACTTTTCAGCATTATTCTATCATTTTTTGTTTTTTCTGTGTTTTCGTCTTTATTTTCTGTTTTAGTTTTACACTTAAGACAATATGTTGACATTGTTATATTTGTAATTTAGATAAAATTTAATGCAATCTCATCATTAGCGTGAGAAGATTGTTTGTCAAATTGCAAAATAAACTTTAAAAAATATGGATTTTTGGTCATCTGTTTAATGAACATTACGCAATAATATCCGAAAGCGGAAGTTCCAACTGGTTGAATTTGATTAGACGAATAATTTATTATTTTCGTATCTTGTACTCTGCTCATATACTTTTTTACTGCGTCACTTGGTGGAATTCCGAACGAGTCAAAATAATTATTATCATAGACAGCTACCCAATGTGTGCCAGATCCGTCATTGAAATCTTGTATATTTATAACACACGAACCTGGGGACGCTTGCGGTGGAATTGCCATAAGTTCATCTTTAGAATAAACTCCACTGAAATTTTTTACATTTTTTAGTTTATCAAGTATATCAAAATTACTTAACGCAGATTTTATCTCCTTGTTCCTGGCAACATTAGTCCTCGTCCTACTCCTAACAGATTTGGCAATAGACTTCCTGCCAATCCCGCTAGTAACGGGGCTATTGGAATAAATCCCCCTTTTCGCCTCTGTCGTGTCTTTTCTTTCGGTGTCTTTTTTTTCGTCGTTGTCTTTCTTTTCGTCGGTGTATTTCTTTTCGTTGGTGTCTTTCTTTTAGGCATTATATTTATCCATCATATAAAATTGTTGCCATCGATATTCATACGAAATTTTTCTTTATACCACTGCCTCCAACTGCCTTTTCCGTTGCGCCAGATACTGCTCCAGACGCTGCTGCTGATCCTAATGTACCTAACACTGGCAAAAGTTTAGGCATTAACGCTCTGGCCATTACAGATAATGCCGGACCAAAGAAGCCGCCATGTTTTGCCATTGCAATTATTTGTGCAGCGCTTAAATTTAAAACAAAAGGTTTTTTGCGATCGTATTTATTTACTTGTTTTTTGGTTAACATTAATTTTGTTAAAGTACCTCAAGCACCTGCTTGGGCGTTATGGTTGATCTTTAATGATACTTGTCTTTTCTTTGCAACAGCAGCTGCAATTTTTTTAACTTGACCATTGGTCAAATATATTTCTTTTACAATATATTTTGTCATCTTATATCACGATTACAGATTAAACTTGAAGTTCTTCGAACTTTGAGTAAAGGGCAAAGCACTTTAAACTTGGACTGACATTTTACCTCCAACAGAGTCAACTGTAACAAATCTATCGCTTATTACTAACGCATACACGTTTAACAGCGCCGCTGGAGCTGGAGCTGCTCCTAGTGTCCAAGCAATTTCAATATCGGCTGTGCTGTCTACAGCTCGCTCGCTATGTTTACTAACATCAAAATAAAATATCGGATAAAGTGTACGAAATTCCTCTACTGATATCTGAGATCCATCTCCAACGTCTTGATATTTTTGCAGTGCGTCGAGCAGGTACATGTAAGGTCTAGTAATGTTTTTATTAGCGTCATCTGCAAAATTGCATTCTATCGCTCGTTCTGGATATTGCTTTGAATTTATTCTAGCGTATATTCGTCTAACATCAGCACTATTAAATATCGCATTATTTTGTTGTTGTTACCACGTCGAGCTTGTATCTGAAATACAACAAATAATTGCCGTGGTTTTTGTTCACTTGGTGTCGTTGTGACTCGCCATGTGTAGTCGGTGGTATTTGGAACTGCTGTTTGATATATTTTATGTTGCTGAAAATAAATTCTGTTTGTGTGTTTTTCCAGCATATCATTTAATTCCGCCATTTTAGTGATAGACGGAGTTATTCTTGGCATCCACAGTGCAGGCTTGTTTATGACAAATTGTACATCGGCTTCACCTAACCTAAACAGGCAGTCATTTTGATCTGATCGATCTAAAATAAGCGTATGTTTAACTCCACGAAATACTTTATTATAGTCCCTGCAAAAGCCAAATACTGTACTTAACGGCAGCATCATTGTAATTTGACGTGATACTGCTGCAAGTGCCTTTCTCTTAGCATAACCCTCATTGTAACGTACACTTTTAAAACCTACTATATTATTGTTAACTATAGCTAACATTGCATTTCCATCATCTGCTGCACCTGGTCGTGTTATACCAAGATTATCACAAGCAGTATTAAGTAAAACTCTTGTAGCGTTTACACCAGCGTCCGCAGCTGGTGCGGTTATACCCAGCGCAAAAGCATAAAGAATAAGAAAATCTCTCACATTTGCAGCGTTTCCATCGGCATTAGCTCCAGCTACAACTGCTATTCTTGGAATAAATTCTCTAGATGCTGCATTTCCAATTCCAGTATCTTTAAACCACATCATATTAGTTGCAGTTGATCTGGAGTAATCATCGGAAAATGAAATAATATTTAATATTGTACTTGCAACTTGTAAGTGATCTGAAATATCTTCGACGGTTTGATTGGCCAGCTGATATTGAGCACTTTTAAATAAACACCAACCATCATTTATAAGAGCTACTTCTGCTTCAGCTGCAATTTCGGCAGGTGGAACAGCTACTGTCATAATCCGACCACGAACTTCCAACATTGCTTTATGAGGAAGTAAAAATACGTCCTCGTCTCGAGTATTAAATGTTCTGACGCCAGCCTTATTAGGTTCGTTAGAATTTTCATCAAGATATTCAACTTATTCAAATTCTGTTACTGTGTCGTCTGTGTCATACGTTTCTGCTAAATCTAGATAATTTTTTACAGACATTTTTTTATTTACTTAGGTTATACAAAATTATTGCGGTGTTGTTACTTTAGATATTAATTTTTGTATAATTTGTTCTCCTCGTGGTGATAAATTTTTTTGTTTGTCGTTGTTATCATTGCGCGTTGAGTTTCTTTTGTTGGTGCGATTTCCGAAATAGCTTGTTTGATTGTCGGTATACCACGTTGTGGATCGCCTTTTATTTTATCAGCTATTTTTTGCCCCACGGCAGTTGCAGCAGCAGATGCAGCTCCAGTTGCAAAAGCTTTTGATGCGTCAAGTGCAATTGGTGCAACTTTATGAGCTATTCCTGGAACATTTTCTATAATGTTAGCAAATATATTTCCCAAAAATCCTCCTACTATTTTTCTTCGATAAACTTTTTTTCTCTGTTTCATTATATCTGAGGTTGCATAATTTTACTTCCAAATCTTTCAGAAAATATGTTTACTGTTCGCGCCTACGCAACGCGCAGGTGTAAATAATAAGTAACAATTTCATTATTAAGATCTAACTGTCTTCCAGACTGATCTGTCAATTGCATATTTACTTCTGTTATTTGATTTTCAATGTTTAACGGATAATAAATAACTTGACGTGGACTAATTTGCATAAGAGATCCTGGTGGAACTTCTGGTGAAAAACTGTATATTGTTTGTCCTTTACTACCTTTAGCTGAATAAGATCCAGATGCAACAGAGCAATTTACCAATATTGCGTTTACATCAGTTATATTTACTGGCAGTTGGCCGTCATACGTTTCGGGATTATCACGATTAAGAGCAGGATATACATAATTATAAAATCCTATCAGTGGTGCGATACTTGTTTGCGATACAAGACTAACTGTTATATCTTTTAATTTCATTCTTGCGCGTAACGTATTATAATTTGGTGTAAGTTCAAAATTATCAGCTATACCTTTATTTTTTGTTATAAGTTCTTTTATTATTTTATTTAGATCAGTGACATTATAAGCTTTTTGTGGAATTTTAATTGTTTTCCACGCGACAAATGGTGGAGTACGTATAGGAACAGTAAATACAAATTCATCGTTAATTCCAGTTTTTACATTAGTCATAGCATTCCAACAAGTGCAGGAAATTAGTCCAATTTCATACTGTTTCTCACGATCTAGCTCTATTGGCGGAATATACTTTACTGAAAAATTTGCGCTATCTTTATCAGATCGATTAGAGTCTAGTAATAATGTTGCTGACATTTTTTATATAAAATCATTACATAAATTTATATCGCCGCGATTAAATCAAATCGCCTTGATTTATATTAAATCGTGATGTAAAGTTCCGTATTCGTCAGATGTTAATAAATTTTCTGATCTCAAATTATCAAGTATGTCAATAATTTTATTGTCAATTTCAGCACCAACATTTCCAGCTTCTTTTGATGATATCAATAACATTAATCTGCCTATCATTTTAGTAACTGATGAAAATATTCTAGCTCCAGTTCCAGTTTTTTTTTCAGCTAACATTCTATTAAGTTCTTTATAATCATCAACCAATCGACTTAATTCAGTTTGTCTTTCAATAGGATCCATATTCCTTGGAACAACTTTCTCAGCTTTCATACGTTCTTCATCTAGATATTTTGCCTCGGTAATTAAACTATGTTTAGCATCTCTGTATCGGTCTTCTTTTATTCTACCAATAACTTTGATATAAAGATCAGCAATAATCCAATGTCGATATCTGTCAATACTGTTGAGGTAGCTTTCATTTTCTAGTTTTACATCGTTAATATATGTTTTACTTTCTTCTTTTATTTTTTCTAGCTCTTCAATTTTTTCTTTAGATTTGTAATCAGCTTTTTTAACATCTCGTACTCTCACTTTTTAAAAATATATTTTTCATTAAATTTTTCATACTCATGATCTTTTGTTTTGCTATTTATATTTTCTAAATATTGTGAAATAATTATTTTTCTTGAACATTTAATCCATATTCTTTTTTTCCATGCTTCTCTTTTAGCTTTTTCTTCTTCTTTATCTCTTTTAAGTTCTTCTTTTAGTTCTAAGCTTCTCTTTCTTCTAAGTTCTTCTTCTTTTTCTAACCTTCTCTCAATCGGTCCAACTATTGTACGAGTTGCTAATCTTTGTTCAAGTGCTAGTGGATCATTTATTAGCCGATATATTTCAGCTTTTCTTGCAACAGGATTAACTATATACTCTGTAAGTTCCTCAGCTAATCTTTTTTTCTACACATCAGATCTAGCAATAATTCTTCCAGCAGTTTCTTCTTGATGTTCTTTAACTAGTCCGAGTAAAACCTTTTTCCTGTAGTCGCTTAAGTTCGTCTTCTGATAATGGTTTAGTTTCAGGTTGTTTTCCAAGTAAAGCTTCAGTAACTGGTCTAAGAATGGCGGCTGTTGTTTCTGCTGCAACCACTTGACCACGTCGTGCTTGCTGTACTTGCTGTTTAAACTTTGCCCGAGATTGCGCAAGTTTTTTTTAGATTTTCTATATGTTTTCTGTACTTTGCTTGTCTTTCCACTAATTATATACTATTTTGTATAAAAATTACTGTAGATATTTTTCAATACAACATCGAAACGTTTTACCCGTATCATTTGTTAATTTATCAAACAAAAAAAAGTCATATTTATTTGCCGTTGCTTTATGATATAATTCAATAAATTTATCTTTTGTTACATCGCCACATTGCTCGTTCGCGATATTTCTAACATCGACATTGTCAAGTCCTGGAAATAATATAAAACAACCAGTATTTCGCCTAATAAATCTGTCAACATTATAAAAACCCTGGGCGAGATAAATAGAATTACATTTTTCATTTCGCGACAGTGAAAAATATGATTTTATTTTATTCATTTCCTCATTGTTTAGCGGAATATCATCAAAAACAACTATCTTGTGTTCGGACGAATCACGTTGGTCAACTGGAATAAGTTCTTCTGGTTGTTTGATAATAAAAAAATCTTCGCCAGCCTCAAGATCATCACGAAGTTTGTCATTATAATTGCTAAGTAGCTCGTATTTATCTTGCTGAGGATTTATCGTATAAATATAAACTCGATCGTAGTTAAAATTATCTCCTAAAAGTAAACTCATAAGCAAGTTTGTTTTCCCCGATCCAGTTCTTCCAACAATAAGATAATGACAATCTGGAAGTTCATTGTTATGTTTATGTTTCACCAAACGTTCTGTATCAAAATTTAATATCGATGATTTTGCCATTATTGTTATATAATTTTATGCTATATAATTTTGTCAAACGATAAATAAATAATGAGCTATTATACAAAATTTGGAACATTAGTGGAAGATTCATCGGCTGAAAGTACAACGATAACAGACGGCAAGATTGATTTATCAGGCTATCTAAAACAATCCGGCGACACAATGACGGGAAACTTGTTTATGTCAAATCAACGAGTATTAGAGTTAGAAACAGATTATCCGCCAATAAATGTCGTTGATACACAAGCTGTTAGTTATGCACAACTTAAATTAGTCGACAATAATAAACTAGATAAATCTGATGGAACTTTAAGCGGTAACTTAGATATGTCAGGAAAAAAAAATTATAAATTTAGAGACCAGGTATCCACCAGCAAACTTAAATCAAACTCAAGCGGTAAGTTATTTGCAGTTAAAGTATGTTGATGATAATAAACTTGATAAAATAGGTGGGACAGTTACAGGCAAAATCAATATGTCAGGAAAAAAAATTATAGACCTTGGAAACCCAGCTGCAGAATCAGATGCAGCAACAAAAAAATACGTCGATGATCAAGAATCTAAGTACGTATTAGTCAACGGTGGTATAATGCGCTCATTTCTCAACATGAACAATAATGGTATTAATAATCTTAGAACACCAGAAACAGATTTTGACGCAGCAACAAAGAAATATGTAGACGATAAGGAAATTCCTATGACAACTTCTTTAGCTACAGTCAATAATGAAATGACTACATTAAGTATTAATTTTTCTAATCACTTACAAACGTTCTTAAATTTTCGTAGAAACATAAACAGATCTATTAATGATTTTTTTGGAACTCCACCAACTGTTGATATCAAACTCTCCGATATTAACACAAAACTAAACGACATTATTAACGGAATTCCTAATATCATTGAAAAAACGAATCTAGTAACAGAGTTACTCACTAAAATTCTACACAAGAATATCATCAATATGGTATACACAGTGGCATCAGGATTAGGAACATTGGAAGAGAAACGTGGCACTGTCGAACATACCGCAGAAAGATTTGGGTTATACAGGCTGTACAGTTTTTTTGAAGTTACTGCGTCTACTTCATTATTACCGGGTGTATATTCTAATTCTCTACCGGTGGTTCTAAACATGGGTCAGAAACAAACATTTACGGTAACATCAAAAGAAAACCTTGTACGTTTTTGGTGGTGTATAGAATTTATAGCTATTTTTCTTCCTGATGATACAGATGATTATGTTCCTGATGATACAGATTTTCAATAAAAATATGTAAACAAATATTATATAAATGAAAAAACATATAGTTGATTTCAATCATATTTCAGAAAAAATTCCAAAACAAGATGTGGACGCTCTAATGCAATATTATAAATATTATCATAAACAACTTTGGTTCGTAAAAAAATGTTACAAATACTATACCAAAATACTTAGAGTGATATCATATTTGCCACTGTTAATGACTAGCTCCGGTATAATTTCAAGTGGTGCATCATTAAATCCGTTTTTGTTAATAATATCTGGTGTCGGTGTTTCTCTTGCAACAGCGTGTAAAAAAATTGAACCTCGTCTTGCAACTAAAAAAAATGCTTGCAAAACAGCAAGTATCACCTATAAAAAATTACTTGATCAAATACGATCTTATTTGCGGGGTACAAAATATGATATGGACGATTTAATACGTGAGTTCCTTATTATTGACAGTATGTTAACAGATATTCTACCAATGAGAGTCAGCAGATATGAAAAAGATTATCATAAAATATGGGTTACAACAGTAGATGTTTAATTTTGTATAGCTTTAGAAATATCATTATCAAATAAAATATCAACCATATTGTCAATAAATGTCATCACATCATCTGCCCAACCCGCTATTCTCACATCATTTTCAGTCGCGAATACCCAAACTGACCCATATTTTGGTGATATATGGTATCCAACTTTTTTAATACAATCGCTTATTATTTTAGGTTTTATACCAGTATAACCCGAGGCTGATTTGATTGAATTAAATATCTTACAAAATCTGTTTGTTAGATCAAATCCAACATGTCGGGTTGGATGACAGAAGGACATTATATATAATATTTATTGTTTAATATAAATTTTTTCTAAAACTATAAAAATAATTTCTAGAGTGTAATAGTAGTATAAGTAATTGAGTTGTTTCTATCTCAGAGACACCCCTACCCCAACAAAACATATTTTGTCAGAAATATCAAAGTCATCATTTTAAGCTAAAAAAGGCTGCTGACAAAAATGCTAACGTATAACGTTTTGGGGGGTAGGGGGGTCTCTGAAATAGAAACCTCAAATTACTTATACTACTTCCTTAGTGTTTGCATGTTAATCCTGGGACTTGGTATGTATCCTATAGCTCTTGGAAGAATTTTAGTGTTCTGATTGTGACTTTTCACTATTGGCAATTTCATATTTCATTTGTGATCAGGTACAGCGATGACATCCCAGACTTAGACAAGTTCTACGAGATAATGTATCTGCCTTGATATGAATACGTCCAGCTCTCTACTCTGTTTCGAACTGATAGGAAGACAGAAGTTAGAGAACCAAGATATGGTTTAGCTTTAAAATATCGTCCATACAAATATGAGTGTAAATGCTCTATTGAACTTTCAATTTCTAACAGTTCTTTACGAGTTACACAGTATTTCCTTTCAGTCCTGCTAAACGTTTAACTGCAATTGCATATAACCTTTTTCTACTCCATTTTTAGTAGTGTCAGGACAGCACCCAGACCGATATTAGATGCATCAGTGTCCAGTATGAACAAGACATCAGGCGTAACATATGCTAGTGATGGCGAACTTGCCAAGACCATCGTCAGCTTGTAAAAAACAGCTTGACAGCATTCAGAAAAGACAAATCTTAAAGCTTGTGTAAAGGTCTTGCTATATCAAACTTTCTGTAATATGAACATAGGCCCACTTTCAAATTTTTATAAAATAATTATTAACCACGTTCCCTCAGTTAATGTGCAGAAAGTATAGGATGGCATGTTGTGCGTCATCCATCCGTCCATTAGCACACGTTTATTCTCGATATTCCGACTATATTACTTCTAGGATTGTCATGAACCCACATGCACATTCGTCCCATGATCTTGTTGGTCATAAATAACAAGGCGCTGCTCAGACATTCCGTACAACCAAAACGGCAGACATTTTATAAATCTTGTCATCGCAACTCCACCTGAATGGATGGTCATATCAACATGAACTTTTTACCCAACCATTTCTTATGATGTCTTTTTGATACTAAATGAAAATAATGCTGCTGTAAATTATAGTATGGGCGCCATCGTGGAAAATGTTGCTATAAATACTTCTTCTGAAATGAAAGGCATATCAACATGTGAGTTTGCCAGAAGACTCCTTATGATGTCTAATTGATTCTTTATGAAAATGGAATTATTTGGTCATCCAATATGGTCGAAACATTAACCATCTTGAAAATCTGACGGGAAAACTTTATTATCATGTCTAGTTCGTCCCAAATGAAAATTGTGCATATCAAACTTCAAATAAGGACGCCAAAGCGGTCACCTTGAAAATCGTGTTAATCCTTTTCTTTTAGATGTTTGGTCTCTATTGTCTGAGTATTCACTGAAAGACTTTTTGTGAGATCTAGCTGGACCTAGATGAAAATAGTGCCGATCTAACAAGTCAATATGGCCGCCATGGCTGCTATCTTTCGACTCTCCTTAGATCATATCGTCATCAAAGATTCCTGGTGAATTCTAGTTGGGAATACATTACAATGGTTACAATCTGACATCCAGTATGGCCACCTTGGCAGCCATTTTGAATGATTGGTGATATTCGCATAGAGTTTGAAATTTCGTTATGTGAGGTAAATGAAAGGCAAATTTGCACGAAATCAGTCTTCTGTTGCTTGCAGGTCTCTAAGAAGTTAACTCGGTCCAATTTATGAACATTCTAGTGAAATATTCCGTACTGGAATGAAACAAACCTATACTGTTTTACATTACTACTGTTCTTTGTATCATACCATACAACTTGCGAGAGACTAATGAGGAATATCCTTTAGATGCTATGATAGTTTGGAGACTGTTTGACAGATATAATTCTGGAAGATTTCACGAAAAGTATTACATAGTAACTGTCCCAGTGCCTAAGCCAAACGTTTTATATTTACATTCTGCAGGCTAAAAGGTCGTCGGTTAAGAGGCACAATAAAGTTGTTGGGTTTATTTTTGTAGCCTGTTATCTTTCTTTTGTTTTTTTTTGTTTTTTTTTGCAATGTTCTTTAAACGAACGACAAGAAAGATATCTTGAGATGTCAAACATTCCAGTAGGATATTACAAACATATTTGCAGATTAAATAAGTGGATGTAATGGTGAAAAAAATATTAATTTCGTCCATTAGTTCATTGTTTTTGGTAGATTTAATGAAACATTGTCAAAAGGGGACGGGGCTGAGAGTATTTGGAAAGCTACTTTTTCCTTTTAAACCGTAGATTAATATCAGTATAGGAGTTTTTTATGTTGTCATTTTCTCAACTTCAGTTACAGCGGAGATACTTTTCTTGATAAGTGGATAAACTTGATAAGTACGAGACGAATTTAAAGAAAGCTTGATGGCCAGCGCGGCTCACAGCTGTTGGCTAGCTTCTTATGTGGTAATTGTTTAAAAAAATTTTTCAACAAATGAGTATTTCATGTCAGGTGGTTACTTTACGCCAAATCGGTGATTGCAAGACTGTTGATAAAGTTTTAGTTATTTCCTGAGGCTGGATATTGTTAATATTATTTAAAATTTATTTAAAAACTATTTTCAAAAATTGAATTTCACATTGAAAATTGAGTCAGTTTCTATTAAATTGTGCGAAGAGTTCAGAGATACGTTATATGTTATTCAAATCGTTGATGCAAATGTGAAATGAGACACCAATAACACGCTGGACTTGTAGAGATATGTATGTATGTATGTATGTATGTATGTATGTATGTATGTATGTATGTGACTGCCTCTACGTTAGTTATACTTGCAATTGCTACGGTGCAGAATCAGTCAGGAGTTTAGTCTTTTCTTCAGTTTTACTTTTGATAACATTCATAATCAAGGACAAAGTGCCATTTAAGCTTGCTATCTACGAAATTGATCTTTTGTTTACCTTTATTCACCCCAGATCAAAAGAGCTTACATGATGGCATGTTGACCGTCGTCCGTCCTTTCGTTAGCACAAGTTTGTTACCGATAATGCTCCTAAACTACTTGGAGTGTTACCATGAAGCTTTACACACACACACCCATCCCATGGTCCAGCTGGTCCTAAACGAAGACAATGCTACTCGGACATCGTTTATGGCCTCCAGGGCAGCCATTTTAAAAAATCTTATCGCCAATTCCCCTGAATGGATGGTCATATCAACATGGAATTTTCACATAAAGATTTCAGGTAATGTCATGAATGAAAATTGTACTAACTTCCAATAATATCGCCACGGTAGCCACTTGAAAGCCTTCTTCTCGCTACATATCTTGAAGGATTAGTCGTACCTGCAATCCGTTGTCACTACAACACTTTACACTGTATAAAGTTGATCCTAAATTAAAATGACGTCAAAAGTTATCTCCCAAAATTTCAAAAATCTCGTAACAGCTAATTCACCTAAACAGATGATTATACCGGCGTTTAGAAAAACATCTACCACTACCTCCTCCCCCTCCCCACTACTTTCTTCCAATATATAGTTTTTCGTACATTAAAATACTGTTGATCTAATCTCCAAATTAGCAACTGAAATAGCCATACTGGAAATCCTTACATGGCTTCAACAGGATGATACTGGACGGAGCTCAGTCTAGCCAAGACACTTAACGCAAACAATTGATAGATATATTTTATTGATAATAGGGACTAATGACAATTGAATCTTTGACGCACTTGCTCACACCCTGGTGTCGGTTTTCATCATTGCAAATTACATCAACAATATCAGATATGATTAATGTACCGATTTAGCAACAGGACTACTAAAGAACCTCTCTGGAACCTCCCTACCTCGCAGAACCTTTGATCCAGAACCTTTTGCCCCTCACACTGAGTCGAACAGCATCATCCGTCGAACCAACGTCATGCAAGTCACAACTGAGTTGGGTATCCATGTTAAAGAAACACAGCCGAGTACAACGACTCTTAAGAACAACCAAATCAACATGAAACTTGCTCTGTGTAATAAACGAAACGCAGCTAAAAATATACTCAAGTAAAAATAGATGATATGTAATGACTTTGCAACACAATAAATTTTATGTCATAAGAGCGACTATACCAGATTATTATTATGATATCCATGTTCTTATACAAATCTGTTTTCTCATTGTTTAATGCGTACAACGTATAACTGATTTCATCTTGTCTGTCCAACTACATAAAGTTCTAACATGAAATATATCATACACTGTCCGATAGCTTATCCGTTAGGTGACAATGGTGTGACTTTCTGGTACATTTTGAATAAATTGTCGAATGAATATATTAAACAATTTCATCACACAGAACAAATTGCAAGCAAAAAAGTCAAGTTTTGCACTTTGACACACATCTACAGCTGGAACTTTGTTCCATAAAGTGGAAAGCTCTTTGACAAGGCTCCTGTGTATTGTGACGATATTAAAAATAGCTCTTTAAGAAGTCATAAAGAGGTAAAATCCACCGCCAGCGAACATGAGAGAAAATTGCTTTCCACCGCATACTGCATTAAGCGAACATAAATTACCATTTTGGAATCGCCAAGAATAAATGTTATTGCATGCACGTACATTTTTAGATTTTACAGAGCTTTTGCAACTAATATCAGGTGGAAACTCCCTTCATGATCCTTTTTCTTTCTGGGCTTTTAGGTGTATGTGACAATGAATCACCATAACATACGATATTTTTAATTTTTAAGACCACTTTGTACTGAAAACATTGACGTCATTCACTCCTTGGTATTATCATAATACGTAATGTTTGGTGGTTTTCACGCCCTAATTGCTGTACTGAGATTTTAAAAAACATACATGTGACAAATCTATTTAGCAAGCATTCAGTTCATTTGAAAAGGTAGGCAAGAATGTAACAAGAGCCGTATTTGGACATTTATAAAAAGATCCTTACCTGTGAAATGGAAATTAATGTAAGCAGACCAGTTCATAGCACAACTGTATATCATTATTATTATCATTATTATTATCATATTATCAAATGTACGACATCATGAGCATGAATTTAAGATCCAATAAATGCACAACATTTTATGTTATCACAAATGCGAATTATATGAAATTACAATATTTTATGACATGATAAATGCTAATATATTATTTAATCATTTTATATAGCTCATTTAAATACATGATATCATAGTTCATCATCAACTAATTATAAAATGAATCAGTTATTTGGTATAGGCTGCTCTCGTTCTTGACGTCATGTACTGTTTATGGAGCGTCAGTGACGTCAAGGCCTACTGTTTATGGAGCGTTAGGGCTGTTTTACATTGTCTTTCTTTATAGATGACTTGACGTCACGGTCTATTGTTTATGGAGCTTTAGGGCTGTCTTATATTGTCTTTCTTTATAGATCAATTGGCGATTATACAATTATTACTGCATTGATTTTCACTCAACGAAGAGTCCCAAAGGTTAGATGTCTCAAACAATTACATGCAGAAATGACGCAGGCTTCAGACATGCTGTGAAAAAAGTTTAAACCTTACATAAACTGAGGCGAAACTATTGCATTTCTTTGTGAAAATATTAATTTCTATGATGAATCAGAATTTAAATTCAAATGAGCCCAAGATGTTTTCAAATGTTTGTTTGTTTTTGTTTTTTGTTTGTTTTGCTTTTTATTTTACCCCAATTGATTTTGACCATATGCAAAGAAAAATTACTCTTATCTGTCTGTGGAGAAATGTCGATTGTTCAATTACATTCGGTGTTTGTCTTTATATTTTTAATCCATATGGTTTTTTTATTATATGCAGTAGATTCGTCATTATACGCACTATGTTTGTCATTATATGAAGTAGATTCGTCATGATGCGCACCATGTTTGTCATTATATGCGGTGGTTTCGTCGTTTTATGCGGTAACGCAGTTATCGTATGCGATAGTTTTCATACTATATGCGTTGATTTTGTCATAATATGCGATCATTTTGTCATTCGATCGGAACACAGCTGGGCCATTTACGTTAAGTCAGGAGAAAACCTCGGAAGTGGTTGTATGAATATACATAGTTTGGAACGCACAAAATACGTTCCAACAGAAAGGTCAATAATATTCCCAGTGTAGCTTTGTCTCCTTCAGACGCGTGCCGTTTTTACCATGCGTTATCATACATGTTTCTATTTTGTATTTTAAAATACAGCGATTTCAACAAATATGAGACAGATCATTAGTTCTCTCTCTCTCTCTCTCTCTCTCTCTCTCTCTCTCTCTCTCGCACACACACACACACACACACACACACACACACACACACAATTAATGTACACCTCCACCCCCACCTGTCTCTCGATCACTGTGCTGCACTGAGAACATGGTGAACTCAGTCATCAGTCCCATTACAGGTTTAAAAATGGACCGTAACTCTCCGTTACATATTTAGTCAAACGCGGATATCTAAAATATAAATTCTAGAGGATGTAATTTGCTTCAAAATGAAAATCAAACAAATTGACTTTAGATTAATTTGACAGGAGTGAGAAGTTCGCTTAAATAATATCCTAATGCGAATGTTTGATTATTCGTTTCAGACCAACAGCTTTCACTCCATTCGACTTTGTTGGCACTCAAGACGAGTCCCGGGGATCTATAAGTTGACTCATTATCATCAAAATAAAAAAGTCACAAGCACAGCATATCCTGAAATAAGCATCATATATGACGATGTTACGACTGCATATAAAGCTATAACTGCCTAATATGAAGATGTTACCACAGCATATAATTTCAGTACCACCGCATATCATGAATATCATATATTTCTCAAAACCCCGCATGAAACCACTGCATACAATAACAAAGCGACTGCTTATTATGTCAAAACCACCGCATATAATGTCAAAACCACCGCATATAATGTCAAAACCACAGCATATTATGACAAAACTATCCCGTATACTGTCAAAACCATTGTATATACTGCATAAACTGCCACATATAACGATGAAACACTGCCCATAATGGCAAAACACTAGGTATAGTTATAGGTTACTGCGTTTGTATAGGAAAACATGAACAAGGATATTCGGATTAATATTGCACAACCTTGGGAGTGAAGTATTAATCTGAGAAAACGAGTTCATATTTTCGTATACAAATGCAGTAACCTTTTTATTATATACTCATTTTCTTATTCTACCTAAGGCTTAGTTATACAAAATACACTGCAAGAAACAAAGTAATTTATTTTATTATGCTGTATTCCAAAATAAATATACAACCTCAGATTCATCAATACACAATAACAATATTATGCACACATAGCACCGCCCAATGACCTTTTTGAACTTCATCGCGCGCTTGACGTTAGTTTTAAAAACAGAATTGTCGTTTTGGTCTACCTAACGTTGACATTTAGAGTCATATTGTGAATGAATGCGCACTGCCACAACTGTTCCACTTAGTCTGGAATGGATGGATTTTGGGTTTCTTATGTCGATTCTACCCAGTTTTGCTGGTTATGCACTGGATTTATTAGCTGTGGCAATTCCACACAAAATACAAGTGATTTGAGCAGGGAGAGACACGTCTTGACTCAGCTGCATGTGTGTTTCTGTTCTGTCATTGAACGTTTAGAATCATAATGTGGGAAAAATATGAACTCTTTCAGCTGAAATTATCAAAAATACTCTTTGGAATATCACGTTCATTTCATTTTGAGTGCAGTAAGGAGAATGTGATTTCAGTTGGAAATGTAGTCTAAATTACAGTACAATTTCGCGGTGTGCAAAAACATGACTTTACTCATTTATTTCGATTTTCAGAACTAAGAAAGTACATCTTGAGGAAATTCAAGATGCAAAAATGTATAGCTTTGCCATTGCCTTGTCACTTAAATGCTCTTTGTAGGAACCCCAGCAATGGTATGACCTGCCTAAATACGAAACATTGTATCAAAAAAGTTAACGTGTAGACTTGCAAAGCTGCTGGTGTGTGACAGTTCATTCAGGCAGCGGAAATAAGAATTCTTCGTTGTCTTGGCTTATTGGCTCGGAGGCCCTTACTTTTCTACCAAAACCTCCAATTGCAATTTTTGTTCTCGAATTTAGTACTTTGAGTTATATAATGGTACGTCTTTGATAGATATGCGATAGCCCTTGACCTCAATATACTTTACTATGCTATTTTTATATACCCCAGGGAGTCATAGTCTGAACCATTCCATTTCCGAAAAGTTACGAACATTTCTCCTAAATAACTGTTTAAATGATCAGAATGGTATTTTCAATACTGCGTCTCAGGCTTGTTGTGGACACTGCGAATATCACGTTCATTCGTTTGCTTCACTGAAAGTTGCATTTGTGAATCAGTAAACTCGTCCACATCGTTCACTTTATCATCTCTACTTTCAAATAGACGAGACAGCTTCTTTAGTTCATCCACAAACAAATCTAATAAACTAAAATCTAAAGCGCCCAAGACATGTGTGTACATGTTTTATTTACAAAGTAGTTCCTAAAACATTATACTATATTTAGAGCTCGTGTCGTGTAGTCATTAACAGCATATTCATGAGATTTTGACAAAGAATTCAAATCATAATCGTTTTGTAAATACCATGTGCGTGTCGAAAGTTTTGAGGAAATGGTCTCCAGTAATACCTCTGTAACATACTGTCCGTTTTACAAAAGGTTTTAAAGTTGACGACTGCGTAAACGATAAAGACCAATTTTCCAGCCTTCCGCATATTATGACTGCATCCAGACAGACTTTACGTTTATATTAGACAGGCAGGAAAATCTCAAGATGCTTCTGCAAAGGTTTACTCAAGGTATAGTTTAATTTACATGTCGTAACACTTCGCCTAAACAAGTCATTTGACTGAATTCTGACTTTCTCGCCCTTGATGCAGCACAAGTCCAGGGGACATTGCAAATTGGGAAAACACTTAATTTACGATATGATAAAATGGACACTATTCACGATATCATAAATTCAAAATAATATTAAAGAACCAATTAATGATATCATAAATTCCAATTTAGATATAAATTTTAGAAAACACAGATATAAGAATCTTCTTTAAGTTATTATATTTATAATATATAATATGATAAATTAAAATTTATTATATCGTAAAATTAATATATCATATAAAAGCCAAATAAATAATAAAAGCGGCTTCCTAAATTAGTATTCCCCCACACAACCCCAACTAATGAAAGCCAACAAAAACAACAAAACGATCAGTACGTTTCCTAAAGTAAGTTTTCTTGACAGTTTGATGGTTAGCATAACAAAGACAATTAGCAAAATGCGGCAGTTAGCGTATTGTTGTCGTTGATGATGCTGATAATGATGACAACGATGGTGATGATGACGACTGTTTGCTTCTGAGGGTATCTCGATCTTATGTGTGCAGTTATAAAGGGGACCGCGGCAGCTCAGTTGGTCTAGTGCCCGACTAGCAATCCCAAGGACGTGGGTTTGATTCCAACCCCAGGCCAACCAGTGTCAGTTGCCTTGGTGTTGCCCTAAGAAAGACACTTATCTTTTATTTCCATAGCATGATAGTTGCAGCCCATTCGTCAGCCTCCATGTTAGCGGTTTACAAGAATTTGAAGCCATAAAGTGTAACGTAATCCACAAAGATGGAATTTGGGTCGCATAAGGTCATGTAAGCTAGCCAATGCCTAAAGGGCGTGGTATCAGTGAGTGGTTTTGCAAAACAAATTCTAAGTATCTGTCAATCAAAGGTGCTACATATGTTTATGTTCAAAAGTTCGACATCTTATTTGAAGTACAAAATCTGGCGTTAACATTTTTTTTATTATTATTTTCTTGTACTGCTAGAAATGAAGTAAGGCCACCAACCCGAGAACGGTTTATTGACGTTGGAGTATTTTGTAACTGCTTCATTGGGATGGAGTGAGAGATGACCGATAACTGTGTCAATTATAAATGTCATAATAAATGTTCTAACAGCAGACAATTCATGCATAATATTATAATCCCCATGTAATCCCCCACACCAACCCTCCATTATAATAGCTTGGATAGTAAGAGGTATTTCCATGATGAGTAAAGAATCCACATCAATTTGTACCTTGCATATGATGTGATGTATGCATAGGTGTTATATTTTTAATATAATTGATCAGTACATATACAAATTAAGAACTAGAGGCCGTTTATCTTCATCATATGCACTGCATCATATGCCATGTTATGTTATATCTATTTTAAAGTCATTAAATGTTCGCTTAAATTTAAAATTATTTAAAAATTATTTTATACTGCTATTTTAAATTTTCCAGTGAGAATCAGTTCGTGTATACTATTTAGAACATTAATGTGGTCAAATTATTCAGGAGTCATAGACCTTAAAATTGTTAATGGGTCAGGATCGCTCATTCATTAATTGGGACCCTAGGTGCCTAGTGGTCTAAGGCGCTCGCACATTTCTCCTCTGTCCGCGTGAGTTCGAGTCTCGGCTCGACCAACGTGTTTTTGCTGCTGTTTTTAGAAAGCTTGCCAATAGCTTCCTGTCGATTGTCGGTCATTCTTCCTGACGATCGTCCCGTGTTTTTTCTCCACCAAATGTACAATATAAAAATCTATAAAAGTTTGAAGCTTTACGTTACATACAGGTCAAGTTTTGAGAGTTGGGTAGATTAAAACCGGGTCGGGTCAGAGGGATTGGCTATTATCAAGGTATGAGCCTGTCCTCGTTTTTGAATTGGGATGATATTTATTTTAATCCTCACCTCTTTAAAGCCATCATTAGCATTCAGTATTTTGTTAAAGATAAAACGAAAATTTTAAACACACTACAGTATTCTTCCATTAATCTTCTACCTTAAAAACAATGAATACAAAAATTCAGGCAAATGGTCTATTGAAAAGCGCCAAACAAACTTTGCACAGATTAAACACTTGGTGGTACCAATAAACAAAATCAAGTCCAAGCGTACACATCGCTAATGGAACTTTTTAAAACTATTTTACAAAAAGAACCCCAATAAACGGAAACACATATACACATCCCTAATTTTTACTCAACACAAAGAAAAAAATAAAAATTGTATATATATTAATATACCGTGAATATATGATCAGAAAAAAAGTAAAATGTGACTTCCATACTAAACTACTAAATAATAGAAACACACACACACACACACACACACACACACACACACACACACACACACACATGCCCACATGTCCCTAACTTTCATTTCAATTTAAAGAAAGACAAGAAAATATCACAAAGTGTTATACATATTTCAAACTCTGAATATATTCTATACACAAATACAAAACATACACACAGAAACAAAATTTTGATTTCAATGTAAACGAAAATTAATTGAAAATATATTATCCAATATGGATATATGACCAAATGTAATAAAATGTGACTTGAAACAAATGTACACCAATAAATGAAAACTGAAGACGCACGTACACACAAATACAATACATACTTAATTTTATTTCAATGTAAAGAAAACAAATCACAATGCAAATAATAGAGTTATAATTTAAGCCTGAAAAAAATTATCATTACAATAAATTGAAGATAGAAACACACAAATACACAAAGATACATTTTGGAGACTATAATGATATGCATATGTCTGTCTTAAATTTCTTTAGATGGTATTTTTCAGAGTGTAATTATATACTTGTCCAGTGGCCAAAGTTGTTAGAGCGTCCACTTCAGATGCGGAAGGTCGTGAGTTTTAACCACGGTCAAGTCATACCAAAGACTTATAAAAATGGTGCTAGCATCTGCCTCGCTTGGCCCTCAGCATTAAGGGGTTAGTTTTAGAACTGATCGGCCTGGTGTCAGGATAATGCGACTGGGTGGGACATGATGCTACATGTGCTAGACATCACTATAAAATGCCACGGTATGACTGAAAAATTGTGAAAGCTACATTAAAATCCAAATCACACACACACACACACACACACACACACACACGTTAATGTCACAAGTTAATATTTATGATCATTTAGACAGGCTATAATATAGTTGTAATTACTCTTCCTTTTTACACTGAAATTAAAATTAGGAATATGTGTATTTTGTGTGTGCATTTGTGTGTGTATATAATATATTCATATTGTAAACTGTATATAATGTTGAATGTAATTTTTTTGTTTTCTTTTTCATCTAAAGTAAAGATTGGGATGTGTGTGCATTTGTGTATGTGTTTCTATTATTTAGTGGATTAGTTTTCAAGTAACATTTTACGATTTCCGATCAATTATTCATTAAATATTAAAATGCACATAAATTTGAGTTTGTTTTTTTTTTTCAAAATGTACAATTTTATAGGTTTGATAAAAGTCTTTCTTGTCGCTAAAACACTTTATGCAAATTCATTTATTAACAAAGCACATCAAGACTTGATTTTGTGATTGGGGCAACTACAGTGTTGTGGCTTTACAAAGCAGCAAATACGACTTTTTTAAGCAGCTTTACCTTAACCCATTTATCTGAAATTTTTATTAAATCACGCCTAAGGGATAAGGATAAATTTGGGGTGAGCGGACAGAGATAGAGACTAATGGAATAATACTGTATTGCATTAACATGTTCGTTCAATCTTTTAGGAAATATTGAATGCGTTGGGTGGCTTAAAAATATGTTTTTACTTGTTAATTTGTGCTGATTAATTATATTGTTGCAAAAATATGTACAGGTATGGATGATGAAAATATATACACTTATGAATGATGAAAATATATACACCTATGGATGATGACCAATATACACCTATGGATGATGACAAATCTACACCTATGGATGATGAACAAATATACATCTATGGATAAATCAAATCAGATGCTTAGTACACTTTGATGTTGGATTCGATTACAGGTCAATAAACCACTGTCAGGTCTGTGACCTTATTTCATTCCTAGCAATGCAACAAAATATTTTTGCCTCATATAAGATGCTGCACTATTAAACTTAATTAATAGCATAGGCTGAAAGTCACGAACAACCCTTCACTTTATACAAACTCTGATTAAAAGATACAAAGACCGTATTGTGCAAAACCACTCACCTAAACCACGCTTGTTAGGCACCCAGTTAGCCTTACATGACCTGATGACTTTACACCCTATGCACTTTATGATCTCAAATTGCTGAAATCCACCAGTCCGCTAAGATGGCGGTTGACGAATGGGCAGTTTACATATACTCGTGATGTAGCTAATAATGTGCTTAATTCGCCGTTAATACTATCAAAACAAACAAACAATTAATCCTTTCATTTATCTCTAGGGCGCTATAATAGTAATGTGTGTTTGATTTTTCGTTAGATTGACTGTTCGGTGATAATATTGATGAACGATGAGCAGCTAGAGATGAAAAAGATTTTTGGGGACAACAGACTTTTGGATTGTCAGAAACTACTAAAAAAAAAAATAAATAATCTTGTAGCACGTTTAAAGAAAAGGCAATTTCCTTAAAAGAACCTGATGCTATTGGGGTTGTTTTCTTGTCGACATAAAAACTGTTAAACAGGCATTGTGAGAAAAAAGAAAATAACTGAGTTATAGTGGATAAATGATGACGAAGAGATTTTGCCACAATTAATAGGCAAAACGGGAGGCAGTATTTGACATCTTATTGTAGATTTCCTGAAAACAGCAACAGTTTTGTGTCTTTAATGTATCTTCCGAAAGAGGATTAGTTAATGGTGTTACTTTCGAAATAAGGGATTTTAAATTCCCAATATGCCTAGCCATGTTCTTTAATAGAGAATATTTATAGCAGACGTAAGATGGGGTACCTGCGATTTTAATTTAGTACAGGAAGAAGGAAAGGTATTCGAGACTGTAGAAGATGGTAACTGCGTTCATTCCATCTTGCAGTTTGAACCTTGTTTGAAGTGATGATACAGCTCTAGAATCTTTAACGTCTAGTCAACTTGGAAATGGAGATGATTTTGGGTTAATTTCAGCAGCTCTGTCCGATCTTTACCTCTAATGCATTAATTGATTTTCCATATCAACGTTAGACTTAGCAGGACTCACTCCATCCGAAAATAGTAAGGATGTTGCAATTGTTCCCAAGGCTCACTCTGCTTCTAATGAGAAGTAAAGCACAGTAACAAGTGATACAGATACTTTCAGACCCCTGAGAAACAATTGGTGAAGTCAAACGTATTAAATGATGATGTCGTCAATGCACAAGCCTAGATTAACAAATCCGATAGCTAGCTCTTCTTTTTAGGAGAGTATTAATGCTCCAGGAAAGAACTCTTGAGAATCAGATTCTGTCAGTGGCCTAATTTTGTTTGACGTTTAGTGATACAGGAATACATGTAACACGTCTGCGCCTTGATAGTCACAGGGACAACTCCCTCCACTAAACGATTCACCAATTTGATGACCGTTCAGTATGTTTCAAACAACATTTGATGTAGAAAAGGCAATTCCAAATGGGCAAGAGGAACAGGAATCATGAGATGGGGTATTTCGGTACTGTCTTTCTAGACTTTGGGAAGAGTTCGTCGATCCGTGCTGTGCTGGTCGCCTACAGAACTTCCTTATGATTCGAAATGATTTGCAAGAAGAAAAGAGTGTTTAAGTTAAAATAATTATGAACAAAGGTTGGCAACTTATAAATTACTTCCCAGCATCCATTTTTCCCATCGTTATAGAAGGAAATTCTATGACAATCATGAATCAAATTTAATGGATAAGTAATCAAAGATGTTAGTGAATAGTCAAGGAAGAATTAGAGGATACCCTAGAGAACCAAATGTACCACACAATCACTAAAACTAAAACTCATCAAAGCGAGCTACTTGAAATCGCAAGCAAGGAGAAGGTCAATGAAACAAAGTTCATTATAAACATTTGGTCTCTTAATGCGAATGAGCTTAGCTCATTTCTCTCTCCGAGGTGCTAAGATGGGTTTTTGTCAACATGCAGTCCACCCCTAGAAGACTTTCAAAGCTCATAGAGGTTTTAAATTATCTATCGATTGATCAATTTAGCGATCGGTCAATCGATCGATCGATCGATCGAGAGAGAGAGAGAGAGAGAGAGAGAGAGGAGAATAAATTACATAAAACTGTACCCACGAGAGTAGACGATAGATCGCGCAAAAAAAGCTTTTGCGTTTCTGTACTGGAATGGACTTGATATAATTGCTTCAAGGAATGACCAGATTAGGGTCGATTTTAACAACAAGCAAAGCTTGCTTCACGGATCCACTGCACAGACATCTGGTCGTTTTTTTTAATATTCCTTGAAACTATGAGAGGTTTTTTTTTTCTTCAAATCAGAATATAACAACGTCTTGAAGGGTGGCATCTTGGTCACATATATCGTTTAAACATTTGATTCAAAATGCACACAATGACCTATCACCAACAGTGATCTTGGAAAAGACCAGAAGCAACCAGGTGATGCTGACATACCGGCAATTTGAATTCAATCAGTCACTCGATTATATCGTGAAATTTGTTGTATCGGTGAAACAGAACGGCTAATTTAATTTCGCATCAGAGAAAGTGAATCATATCATTCAAATGTCATGTTTAATTTTTATTTTTTTATGTAATTGATTCAATTGTTATGTTTGACATACTGGGACTCATGTTGTTCTGTTCTGTATCTCTGCTCTGATCTCTCTTATTTCATGCATTAATTTCATATTTTATTTATTGTTACTCTATCCGGCCAATAACACAGTTAGTCAATCATCTCCTAGATTAAGATAACCAAACACCATAAAGTATTGGGAGGTCACACGTCTCCCACCTTCTGACAATATCCAACAATTTCCTTACTTGTTATGGATACATCCAACCATTTCCTGACTTGTTATGGTATATATCCAACCATTTCCTGACTTTTATTGGATACATAACACCATTACCTTACCTTTTATCGGATAAATCCAGTGTTTTACTTACTTAATATGTAATCAGTTCAACCGTTTGTTCACTTTTTTATGGGATAAATCCAACTAATATTCCTCAATCTTTATGGAATAAATCCCAACCATTTATTCACCTTTTATGGAATAAATGCAAACCATTTATTCACTTTTTATGGAATAGATCCACAAATTTACTCACCTTTTATGGAATAAAACCAACCATTTACTCAATTGTTATGGAATAAATCCAAACCATTTACTCGCTTTTTATGGGATAAAACCAACTATTTACTAACTCTTTATAGAATAAATCTAACCATTAACTCACTTTTTATGGGATAAATCCAACCAGCATTCCTCACTGGTCATATGCATTAGAAGACCGTATCGGTTTTTATTACAAAATTCCACCTTAAAATCTATGCATGGTGTGAACAAAATGAAAAGGTTACGGAAGCTTACAGTCGGTATATAAAAGCATGATCTAGTACTAAAAGTGAAATTTCCTATTGTTTGCATATTACGCATGGAATTCAGCGTGGTATTGTGTCAAAATGGTCAATATAATTTTATAATGCATGACACAGACAACTCCAGTCAAGAATGTTTGTTGGATATATTTCATAAATAAATCCAGAGACGATATGGAAGTGAATATTTTCCACCAATAAGTCTACCCGGTATTTGTATGTAGACGATACTATCTGGAATAAACAAAATGTAATACAGAAGTAGAATTAATTAATAAGTGTTGCATCGATTATTTAATGAAAATCTTTCTAAGTCAGAACAGTTATTTACATTCGTTTGCAATCAGAAATGTAAACAATAGAAATGAGAAACACGGCCACCATTTTCTAGAATAAGAAAGTGATATAAGTTTTGATTATATCAATATATAGCTGTCTTATACTATGGTTTTGAATTATTCCCAGTCAATTTACCCCATTCCTTTCCAGCATTTTATCTGTATGGAACATTGATTTTACGGCCAATTTACCCCATTCCTTTCCAGTAATGGATTTATATGGAACATTGAATTCAGACATATATATATATATATATATATATATATATATATATGTTGTTGCTATATATATATATATATATATATATGTTATATGTTGTTATATATATGTTGTTGTTGGTTGTTATATATATATATATATATATATTTGCAGTAGTAGTAGAAAATGGCACTTCTAGATTTAATACCCTTTCCACTTCCCCCTCCCCCTTCCCTTGAAACATATTTGTAACCAACCTGTAGCTTGACTCAAAACAGGTTAGAAAATATATTTGTCAGGAGAAGACCCCCTCTCCCACTCCAAAATGATATTTGTATTAACGGGGTCTTCTAGATTTTAGACCCCCTTTCCCTCCAAAACATATTTGTCAGAGAAACCCCTTCCCCATTCCAGACATACCTTTTGAATTATACATGTTTTCTGCCTGTGCCAATCGATTACCGTAGCCCAGACAGAGACTGCTGTATTGCGATCGATAACTTTACTACGAAACTACAATGGATGATGCAATCATAAGAAAGAATAACTGTTATTTTTAGAAGCCATGGATGACGCAATCATAAGAAAGAATAACTCGAAACTGCATCATACATGATATGAATTGCATCATGTATATTATGGATGATGCAACTATAACTAAGTTTGCATCACTCTACTGAACAAATTATAACTGGATGATGCAATCATAAGAAAGAATGACTCGAAATTGCATCATAACTGAGCTTGCATCACTCTGCTTATAACGCTGTAAAAGGCAGCCAATTTTTCATTTGTGGTCATTCCGCAGAGATTTGTTTCGCTGGGAGCATGAAAGGTAAGTGAAATTTTTTCTTTCCTTGACAGACTGGGAGATAGGTCCTTTATTTTAACAAAAAAAAAAAAATATTATTATTTCCTTCAGATTTTCAGAGGTAAATGGTACTCAATTTATATTTCTTCGCCAATAATTAATATTTCTACGGTAGCTACCAGAAATAATTTGTTATCGTGTTTATACAAATAAAATTTAACTTTTCCGCTTACTTTTCGATGACATCCAAATAACTCTCTCATTGTTACCCTGTTAATATAATACTTACAACCTTTTGCTAAAACCTTCGACCGGTTTAGGTCAATATTTAGTTTTGTATACTTTTCCTGGCTGATTGGATCGTGAAGATTATCGTATTTTTATCCGAGATTGTCTCTCAACTTCTCAAGATAATCAAAATATTTGCTGTCATCTGATTTAATAAGCGAGAGTTTTATTCTGTCAAATTTACTAAAACAAATATCTGAAATTTCATCATTAAATTCAAACTGTAGTGGTTGGCCGTTAATCATCAACACCTTAAACTTGCTATTAACTCCATCGACTAACGTAAAATTTTCAAACATTATTTCTAAAGTTTAGACAAAATTAATTAAATCTGTCGGTTTGCGTAGTGTCCAACAACTAGTGTATTAACCCCGTCCTCGCATAGCGTTTGTCATCAAAATTACTTAGTCCACGTTTTATAATTGTATCTGTTTCAAGTTTGTGATGATTTGATCTAATAACATTTGTTTTAATAAAGCTGACATTATTGTTTAGTGCTGCTTTAAAATCATCAAATTTCATACATTTTTTACATACCCACGAGGAATACCTTTTGCTTTTTTTGTCAGTTTATTGTCATCTAAAATTATGGCGTACATTTTACTTCTTAGTCCGACAAATTCCTTAACTGGCACAAACATAAATTCGTCCTTAAATTTACCAATAACTTTCTTGTTAGTTGGATCATGAAATCCACTACCTGCTAGATAATCCGATAAATCAAATTAGTCACGGTGGCCATAAATATCCTGATAGACATCTTCACATTTTATATCATAAACTAGCGAATCTGTATCGGTAAACAATAAGTTTGAATCTGGCCAGACTCTCTTAACAAACACGTAGTGAAAATCGTGCATCAACCACTTTGATATGTCCAATACCGACGCACCAACGTAAATAGGCTTATTTAACTTTAAATTTGTCTTTCGTCGCTGTATTGCAACAAGATTTTCATTAAATATTTTCATACTGACAAAACCGTCATCGTTAACTAATTTATTCCTGCTATTTATGTCGTTTACAATCTCAATATTTACGCGTTTTCGAATATTCTCCATTGTCTTGCCAAATACGGAATTGTTCATAAGTTTAAAGAAGTTCTTCTCAAATTCAGTTCTAGAAGTTGCGCGACGTTTGGTATTTAAATCAATATAATATGCCATCCAACGAGATTGTTTGAATTTTAACACGCGATGAACTTTCCTTAAGACTAAGCCGTGGTCGACTGCTTGTTTTAGGTTTCTGTAGTGCATCACGTAATTCTTTTTACCCAGTAAATTTGGAACTAGCTTATCAACAATCGAATTTTTTGCTGTTGTCGCTACATGTTGTTCAGGTGATAATAAACTATAGTCTGTTACTATCAACTCTGCACAAAACGGATAGTCGTTACGCAGGTTGTGAAGTGGCTCAGGATAATTGAGATCAACTTCAACAAAATAACTGATATCTTCTAGTAAGTCTTTTTCAGTTTCACTAAGAAATTGATCTGGAGTTATCCAATGAAATCCACTGCACGGCATTGGCTCTGACATTGCCCAATCATATAAATTAGTAATGTCCACATAAATAATATAATTAGATGGTTTATTGGGATTATAATTTTTTTAGATATTTATTATTAGCTACCTCGTACTTCTTCGATATCACGCTAATTCCTCCTCCGATACCTTTTTCAATGAAATTAAACATATCAATGTCAGTTAAACGATCCAATTCTATCTTACTTGTTTTTAGCAGAGCGTCCCAGGATAGTCCTGGAGCGGAATAATACCAACAAGGATCCAATCCATAATTTACATGACTAACTCTCGAAAACATCAGCTAACAGTAATACATCTGTTTTCAAATATAAATCATGATAATCACCAAATGTTTTACAACCAAATTTACTCCAAATATATTGTGCATAACTATATTCACCATCTGATATACCTTCGCCTTTTAGCTGTGAATAAAACTTGTCTTTGCCAGGCAGAGAAGTTTCATCAAATCTCCTCCAGTCGTCGAGATGCTCGTACGGAAAGATACCTTTTTTGTCAGATCGACGTAGTTTTCACCAAAACAACTTTTTAGATTATTGAAATTGTTACAACCTTTCACAAGCTCATCCAGCGGAGCTGCCATAAATTGCAGACTGTCAATGAAATGTAATTTGCCAAGAGTAACTGACATTTACTTTTCAAAATTGTTTGGAATACATTTTATAATGTTTAGATTTAACCTTCTCATTGCCAAAAGCTTCTACAATGATATGACTATCATAACCACGAAAATTATGTAAAACAACTGAAAAATAATCAGGCGCATGGAATTTTAAATTACAGTTGTTACGAGCTGCCCCGCGATACTGACCGGTCAGATGACAGTGATCGCGCACTTTATCATCATCTAACAACTTCTCACAAATATGACAATTAACTGCATTATCAAAATCAAGTTGTTGTTTGGATGTTATTTTCACTGAAGCTGTTTTGAATAACCTGTTGGAAATTTTATTAACTTCATCCATGAGAATTTTTAGTAGCCATACGGCCGGACTTTCAGATTCGCCATTGCTACATCTGTATAACTTTACTGGAGCACACATTTTATCATTAGCACAACAAACTACTTTGTAGGAAACCCCGCAAGGAACATGTTGTTGTATTTTTCTTGTACTCGATTTATTTGGATTATTTTCTGCGCCAGCCACAGGAACATGTAGACACTCAAAATCTGCATAAATAACAAACGGAATACTTAGCTTATGATTATAATTTTTAAATTTTAATACTTTTTCTTTCTCTGATGGCATTGTTATTTTTTGAATATTAACACAATATTTAACATGCTCTTGCAGTTTTCCATCGCTAGAAAAACCGTGTAAACATCTGTAACAGAAATATTTTTTCCGTAGTGCTTATTATACTGTCTGCCAACTAACCCGTTAAAGTTTTTTTATCCAGCAATAATGTCCTTTATACAATAACAAATGTATTGTCAACTGCGTAGCAGTCGCTGAGATGTATCTCGGGTAAACATTTTCTCGCTCATCTAGTCCGAAAACATTTACCGAAATATCGTTTTGTTTTTCAAACTTTGGCATTTGATTGTCTGCTACTGGAAAAGTTATTCCGTCAAAATCCAATTCGTTTCTGTACGGCAAATATTTTTCAACTTGGTTGGAGTTACAATTTTGAGGATGTCTTGCAGACAAAATTGCCCAACGGAAACACTCATTGTCGCTGTTTTTGACATTTATACAACATTTTTTGTTTTTAATTTTTTGAGGGAGATCAACGTAAGAACTACAGCGAAGTACGTTATATTTCATTGTGTGAAATAAAACCTCCGTAATCATCTCACATTTCCAACCTGATCCTGATGCGGTAAATTCCTCGAGCTTCTTGTGAATTTCTTGGTGTATTTCATTGGCAACTGTGGCAATATTTGTTCCAGTTAATATTTTTCGTGATTTAGCTGTTAAATATGGCTCGGCAATTTCGCTGTCGAAATTTGTATTTTCAAAAATAATATCGAGTACATCTTTTTCGATTACACGTAACTTTGATAAAATTACATGATACTGCACTATTAGCTTGATACTTTTGTGAACTGCAAGTTGTTGCGTCACAATCGGCTGTTAAAGATGAAATAAATTTGTGGAGTTAAAATTTGCTAAAACATTTTGATTATCAAATTTATAACTTTTATAATAGCCCGAAAATGCCGCAGCAATTTTTCTGCTTTCGTAAGGCTTTTCTTGGCAATATCTCGCAATTTTAACATTATATATAATATTTTTATATTTAATTGGGTTTTTTTATTTATTTTTCAATTAGAAATATAAATTTCTTATAAGTATAATGTCAGAAAATATGAGAGCAGAGGAACAGGAAGAGTATCACGTACACCCTAAGTACAACTTATATGCAGGAAACGCACTTGGTTTGGTTATTCACGTCAGATATAGATTACCTTTTGGTAAATTAACACCAGCTGGAATAATAATAAATGTAAAAGGAGATAATACAGATAGAATTTAAATGTTCAGGAAAAAATTTATTTACACATTATTTTGTGGAGATATTCGAGAAGGACAACGAGTGTATCGTGTTAACAGCGCAGTTACTGATGACAATATTGAAAATTTAGCATTGCAGGACGAATTTCAGTCTCATCCTGTGTTTGATTTGCATGAAGTTAACGATCGCGGTATTATACGAAATAAACACAAAAAATGATGTTGTTGGAAGTTTAAGAAAAGATGGTTATCTTGGTGTGGTGGTTCGTGGAACTAAAACTGATAAAGTTGGTTATCTATCACATCGTTTTATTTATGAAACATTTAACAGACCAGTACCTAATGGTTTGGTCATTGATCATATTAATAAAATTAAAACAGATAATAGGATTGAAAATTTAGATTTAGTTACAACAAAAGAAAATAGTAGACGTGGAGATGCTGGTGGTGTTAGATATGCTAGATCAATTATCTCAACAAATTTAGAAACTGGGGAAAAAATGAAATTTAAGTCAATAACAGCTGCTGGAAAATAGCATAAAATTGATTTTCGTGCAGTACAGTTTGTAGCTGACGGCATGGCGAAAACAGCAACATCAATATCAACCTTCGACACATTTATTTTCAAATATATTTTCTTAATTCTGTTTTGGTTAAGCAATTATGGGCAAACATCAAAACATCATTTTATCAAATTTTAGTGTTATAAACGTATTATTATCAAGTTTATTTTTTTCTGCTGCTGTTAGAAATATTTTATTAGAGTCACCCTGCATCACAATAACGTCAACAGAGGTATTATATCCCGACAGACATTTTCTGACTGCCTCAGCCAGTTCATTGTAATTTAATATATTAACTTTTTGATGATATTTTATCTCATTGTTCATTTATTATTATAAGTTAGATTATATTATATTGATTTAATAAAGAGACTTGCTTATATTTATGCCGACGACAGCGTCGTCGACAATACAATCGCAAGTGATAAGATCACTAACGACAATTTTACAGCAGGAAATTTCATCTCTGGCGATGCAGATAAATCTGCTGGTTTTAGTGAAGATGATATTTTGTACGACAATGACGATGAAGATGAAGTTGCTGACGTAGTTGACGTTGTTGACAAAAAAAAAATTTCAGCAGACCGACAACTGGACGATATAATGTTAAATATCATATCGCTACAAAAAAATAATAAAATTTAATTTTACTGTTGCCGAACAGCAAATATTTTTGCAACTTATAAAACCATTTTTAAATCTAAAAATAACTGGCCAGCAAAGGAGCGTAAAATACGATTTTATTTTTCTTAATATATTCAATTTGATGCCAGTCAATAATGCAAGAAAATTACATTTAATTTCCTTGTGTAGACCGGTCAAATATAAATCTGTACTTATGAAGTACGAACAAATATTTATTTCAAAATTGACCGAGTTGGCACCCAACTATTAAATTTATCGCTATACCCGCGCCATTTAACTAAACTATTGTTGCCGCGCTTCCTAATAACTTTTTCAATAACAGATATATCTTGTTCTGTTTTCTGAAGTTCTTATTCATAAAAACTGCCAGTTATAGGCTCACCCGATAAGTCTTTTAACGCATATGTCACGGGTATTGTTAATAATACTTTATCAACAACAAATACTTCTTCGCTCCAGTTTTGAGTAAATCCTTTTTCAAATGTTTTTTTCGTCAGAGAAATTCTAACTAGCTCACCAACTATAAATTTATGTCTGCGGTACATGTTTTCATTTGCTAATATCGGATTTTTCATTGCATCGTTTGGTGACATTTTTATTGATCTGTGTTTCGTGTTATTATACTCATCAACAATTTTCTGTAAAATGTCAATATATTTATTTGTATTTTTAGCTGTCAAATATTTGTGGATTTTTTCGTTTAGTGTACGATTAAATCGCTCGAGGACAACGCTCTTAACTTCATTTCCAGTGACATATTTTTTTATGTTATTTTGCTCCAAGAACTGCTCAAATATTTTATTAAAACATTCTGCTCCATGATCAGTTCAGATTCTGTTTGGTTTTCTTCCTGTACTAATGATGACCTGTTTCAACGCATCAGTTATTGACGTTCCTGTCTTATCTGAAACTGGTACACTAAAAACATCTAAACATTAAAAAGATATATTTTATTATTGTTAAATTTACTAAGGCCTGACATATCAACTAAATCTATTGCCCAGATATCGTCAACGGCATTTGCGACAACCTCACAAAGTGGAAATTTTTTTTTATGTTTGTGTAGCTCTGACGCCAGATCATCATATAATTCTTTTTTACCGAGTTCTAATTTATATTTTGCTCCATTAAATCCCTGCACCAACTTTCGGTCAACACGCTCTCGCATATTCACAGGTTTCATATCACGAAGTTTGTCTAACATTACTTTATCGCAGCCGTGCTTATCCTGTTCATTATCACGATAACAAATGTTGTGGCGCATTGCTATTGTATCAACTGTATTGTAAGGCTCTTGTCCTTGCAGCGGATTATCGTTCTCGTCAAGTTGTTTATCAAGAGGATTATAAGGTCCAGTATATTTATTGCCTGGCAATGTCCAACCGCCTTTTGGTTTTGGTAATTTGCCAATTAATTTATGTATATCTATACCTGTTCCAATTATTTCTCTGTTGTTGTATTGTTGACAGTATGTAACATCTTTACTTTGCTCAAGACAGATATCTCTATCACAATCGCACTCGTATCGCATTATTTATTAATCATCTACTAAAATAATCTTGTCAGGACAACCCGCTCCGGACAACATTGTTGTTGGCAATGATATTGCTGGTGATAATTTCTTTAAAAACATTCTTTTTCTTTTTCCACAGATTGCACAAATACTTTTTAGCATTATTCTATTATTTTTTGTTTTATCTGTTGTTTCATCTTTATTTTCTGTTTAAGTTTTACACTTGAGACAATATGTTGACATTTTATATTTGTAAGTTTATACAAAATTAATTGCAATTTTATCATTAGCATAAGAGAGTTGCTTGTCAAACTGTAAAATAAATTTTAAAAAATTAAATTTAGGCTGGGACATTTGTTTAATAAACATTAAACAATAATATCCACAAGCAGAAGTTCCAACAGGCTGAATTTGATTAGACGAATAATTTATTATTTTATACTTTTTGTTTATATATTTTTTTATTGCATCACTTAGTGGAAGTCCAAATGAGTCAAAATAATTTTTATTACAAACAGCTACCCAATGTGTGCCAGATCCGTCACTGAAATCTTGTATATTTATCACACACGAGCCACCAGCTGGTGCATCATCAAGTTCATCTTTAGAATAAACTCCACGGAAATGTTTTACTTTTTTAGTTTATCAAGTATATCAAAGTTGCTTCACGAGGCCGTGGGAGGTTTCATCTCCTTGTTCCTGGCAATGTTAGTCCTCGGCCTATTCCCAACAGATTTGGCAGTAGACTTCCCGCTACTCCCACCAGCAATGGTCCTATAAATCCGCCTTTCTTTTTTTTAGTCTTTCTTACTGTCTTTCGTTTGGGCATTATATTTATCTTTAGATAAAAAATTTCTTTATTCCGTCTCCGGAGACAGCCTTTTTCGTTGCGCCAGATACTGCGCCAGACGCTGCTGCTAATCCTAATGTACCAAGTACTGGCAAAAGTTTAGGTATTAACCTTCTGGCCATTACAGATAGTGCCGGGCCAAAGAAACCACCATGGTGGGACATTGGTGTTATTTGTGTGGCACTTAAATTTAAAACAAAAGGTTTTTTGCGATCGTTTTTATTTATTTGTTATTTGGTTAACATTAATTTTGTTAAAGTACCTTTGTCTCCATATTTTACTTTTAATGAAACTGGCCGACCTCTTTGAAAACCTTGTCGGAGTTTCTTAACTTGACCATCAGTCAAATATATTTCTTTTACAATATATTTTGTCATTATATAACATTAGGTTACATAAAATTTGGCGACGTTGCCATAGATACTAATTTTTGTATAATTTGTTCTTCTTTTGGCGATAAAAGATTTTTTGCTGTTTTTGTCATCCAGTTTCCTGTTTCAGCTGTTGGAGCGATTTCTGATATAATTTGTTTTATGTCAGATGTAGACGGTGTGCCTTTTATTTTATCAGCTATTTTTTTTCCCACCGCAGTTCCAGCGGCAGATGCAGCTCCAGTTGCAAAAGCTTTTGACGCGTCAAGTGCAATTGGTGCAACTTTATGCGCTATTCCCGGGACATTTTCAATAATTTTAGTAAATATATTTCCAAAAAATCCTCCAACTATTTTTCTTCTGTAAATTTTTTTCTCTGTTTCATTATATCTGAGGTTGTATAATTTTATTGTCAATAACTTTGTTATTGTGCGCGTAGGTGCAGGTAATAAGTAACAACTTCATTATTCAAATCCAGACGCCGTCCAGATTGATCTGTCAATTGCATATTTATTTATGTTATCTGATTTTCAACATTTAAGATAATAAATAACTTGCCGTGGATTACTTTTCATAAGCGAGCCCGGTGGAACGTCCGGCTAAAAACCATAGATAGTCTGTCCTTTACTGCCCCGGGCGGAGTAAGATCCAGGTGCAATAGAACAATTTATTAATATTGTGTTTATGTCAGTAATATTTACTGGCAGTTCACCGTCATATGTAATAGTTTGTTCTGTGGTTGATCCATATATTTGATGAGAAAATCCTATTAACGATGCAATACTTGCTGGTGATGAAAAATCGATTAACATATTATTTTTTAATGTTACCCTAGCTCGTAAAGTATTATAGTTTGGTGTCAGCTCAAGATTGTCAGCGACGCCACCTGCAATTGTTATTATCTCTTTTATTGTTTTATTTAGATCAGTGACATTATAAGATCCTTGTGGAATTTTAAATATTGACTGTATCGGTCGCTGTATAAACATAAATTCATCATTGACATCAGCTTTTACGTTGGCCATAGAATGCCAGCACGTACAGGAAATTAGTCCAATTTCATACTGTTTTTCAGGATCCAGTTGTATTGGTGGAATATAATTTACCGAAAATTTCCGCTATCACCTGTTGTTTGCGATGAGTCGAGTAATAATGTTATTGACATTTATATAAGATCGTTATGTAAAATTTCGTATTCGTCAGATGTTAATAAATATTCCGATCTCAAATGATCAAGTATGTCAATAATTTCATTGTCAATTTCAACACCAACATTTCCAGTTTCTTTTGACGATATCAATAACATTAATCTACCTATCATCTCAGATACTGATGTAAATATTTTACCCCAGAGCCTGTGACTTCGATTTCTGCTATTACTTCGAGACGACGTTTATCATGACCATCAAATACAGTTTTAAATTTCTTTCTTGACATACTGAGTTTTTTATTTCGAAAATCAGTTGCAGCAACTTTAAAACAATTGGCAATAATACTATCTCTAGCTTTTTCAGAAAATTTTTTAACATCTTCTTATGTGGTAGCTTCATAAAATTTATCGTGAGCCTCTGAGCCATCTTTTTAAATATTATCTAATCTTTCAATGAGATTATTGTATTCGCTTTGTGTCCATTGATCAATATTATCAACATCTTTAATATTATTATCTGTCATAAATTTACGATATTCTGTTTCATGTATTTTTTCCATTATTTGTTTTTCTAAATCTTCTTTTTTATTTGATAAAAACAGTAGTCTTTCTTGCTCTTTTTTTCCAGCCTGCATTCCTATCACATCTGGATCTGATTCTATTCTAATAAGTTCATCATAATTATCAACCAACCGACTTAATTCAGCTTGTCTAGCAATAGGATCCTTTATATCGTCTGGGACAACCTTATCAGCTTTCATACGTATGAGATCTAGTTCTTTTGCCTCAATATGCAAACCACTAGTACTACGTTTACTAAAAAATATGTTATTTTTTATATTACGGATAGCTTTGACATAAAGATCGGCGATAATTCCGTGCCTGTACAACATAATACTTTTTCTGTAGTTTTCATTTTCCAGTTTTACATCGTCGAGATGTTTCTTACTTTCTTCTGCTATTCCCGTTAACTTTTTAATATTTTCTTCGACATTGTAATCTTGTTTTTGAATATCATATATTCTTACATTTTTAAAATTGTATTCTTTGCTAAAAAAATTCATCCTCAGTATCTTTTATTTGATTGTTTATATTTTTAGAGCATATTCAAATTCTTTTTTTTCCCCATGTTTTTCTATAAGATTCTTCTTCTTTGCGTATCACTCACCTTCTACTTTTTTTTCAATCGGCTCAACTAATGTTACTTGTGCTAATCTTTGCTCAAGTGCAAGTGGATTATTTAATAGCCGTTTTAGTTCAGCTTGTCTAGCAGCAGGATCAACAATATGTTTTACAAGGTCTCTTGCTAACCTTACCTTTTCTTCATCAGATCTTTTAATAATTTTTGCAGCAGCAGCTTCTTGTTGTTCTTTAACAAGCCCGACTAAACCTTTTCCTGTAGTTGTTTAACTTTTTCATCTGATAATGACCTAGTTTCAGGTTGTTTTCCAAATAACGCCTCAGTAACTGGTTTGAGAGCTGTAGTTGCTGCTTCTGCGGCAGCTACTTGCCACGTCGGGATTGCTGTACTCGCTGCTTAAACTCTGCTTGAGATTGAGCAAGTTTTTTAAAAATCTTCTATATGTTTTCTGTACTTTGCTCGTTTATCCATTTTATATCAAACTACTGTAGATAATTTTTAACACAACAGCGAAACATTTTTTTCCGGATCATGTGTAAGCTTATCGAACAAGAAAAAGTTATACTTATCTGCCGTTGCCTTATGATATAGTTCGATAAATTTATCTTTTGTTACGTCTCCACATTGTTCGTTTGCATTATTCCTGACGTCCACGTTGTCCATTCCTGGAAATAATATAAAACAACCAGTATTTCGCCGAATAAATCTGTCAACGTTATAAAAACCTTGGGCTAAATAAACAGAATTACATTTTTTATAACGCGACTGTGAAAAATATGATCATATTTTATTCATCTCCGTATTGTTTAGCAGAATATCATCAAAAAAAAAAACTATCATATGCTCGTCAGAGTCAATTTGACTAACTGGAATAAGTTCTTCTGGTTGCTTGATAATAAAAAAATCTTCACCAGCCTCAAGATCATCACGAAGTTTGTTATTATATTCGCTAAGTAGTTCGTATTTGTCCTGTTGTGGATTAATTGTGTAAATATAAACTCGATCGTAATTAAAATTATCTCCCAGCAGTAAGTTCATAAGCAAATTTGTTTTTCCTGATCCTGTGCGGCCAACAATAAGATAATGACAATCTGGAAGTTCGTTGTTGTGTACATGTTTCAGATGTCTGTCTGTATCAAAATTTAATATCGACATATTATAAAAATTGATAGACAATAAATAAATAATGAGCTATTACACAAAATTTGGAACAACATTAGGAGATTCGCCGGAGACTATAACTACAAACGGTAATATTGATTTATCTGGTTACCTGAAGAAAAAAAAAATGGTGATACGATGACAGGAAACCTGCCTATGTCAAGTCAACGGGTGCTTGGTTTAGAAACGGCGTATCTACCACCAAGAGTTGACCTTACACAAGCTGTTAGTTATGCACAACTAAAATCAGTTGACGACAACAAATTAGACAAGGCCGGAGGAACTTTAAGCGGTCACTTAGATATGTCATGGGAAAAGGTTGTAGGCTTGGAGACTGGATACCCACCAGCAAACTTAAATCAAACCCAAGCGGTAAGTTATTTACAGTTAAAGTATGTGGATAATAACAAACTTGATAAAACCGGTGGAACAATTACAGGTATTATTAACATGTCAGGTCGACGAGTGTTAGGTTTAGAAACTTTATATCCGCCAGCAGATTTAACGCAAGCGGTAAGTTATGCTCAACGAAAATCAGTTGACGACAGTAAACTTAACAAAGCCGGCGACACAATGACAGGTAACCTGTCTATGTCAAATTCAAAAATAACTGGATTATCGACAACCTCGCCACCAGCTAATGATACTGATGCTATTAGTTATGCTCAGTTAAAAGAAGAACTTGCCCCATACTTTAAAAAAACCGGTGGACCAATGTCAGGTAATATAAACATGAGAAATAATAAAATAACGACGACTTATGTTCCAGTTCATCCTAATGATCTAACAAATAAAGCGCATGTTGATAGTGTATCTAGTAGTGGTATAAAACGAACTAAAAACAATGTTGGATATATTCCAACTTTTTTTAAGGCAACTGACAATCGAGTTTGGTTTGAGGTAAGCGCATCATCGTATTATCCTGAAAATTATCCTCATTACGCTTTCTCTGATAGACACGAGTGGACGACAAACGGAGAAGTTGAAAATTTTTGGATTAAAATCAAATGTCCTACTGCAGTTGCTATTTGGCAATTTCATTTGCGAGGTCGATTAAACTCTAGCGTTGGCCGAATTTATAACTGACAATTGGAAGGATCAAACAATGATATCGACTGGACAACATTATATAATACAATAGACACATATATCTCAGCAACACAATATTTTACAATTCCGATAGAAAAGACTGTTAACAAGTACTTGTATTTTCGAGTATGTATTATCACCGCTGAGCATCCATTTCCATGACTGACAGCATTTCAAATATACACACTTGACGATCAGATTTAATCTAACGTTATAAAATAAATGTCACAACCACTTACAATCGTTGCGAGAGAATTTTATGATAATATTTTTAACCCCAAAATAGATGTTGGAGACAAATCGTTATCAGCACGTGTGATAAATACTAGGAAACATTTTTCAATTCCAATGATAAACTCTCCATTGTCAGAAGAAGAAAAAAGTTTTATTCTCGTTATGCATATGCGAAGACCACAACTACTTGAAGCAATAAGAAACATTGATATTATAAACAGATACTGTCATCCTGATGATTGTATAGAAGAATATAAACAAATTGAACTCCTGCTAAAAAAATATTGCTCGAGCTTAATTTTGAAAATCTAGATTTGATTATAAAATCAAACTTAATAAAAATACAAGCTTATGATGAAAGAGGAGATGTAAAAAAACTAGTAAATGATAGCCATGATGACCTCGAGAAACTAGCGGAATCTAAGATAATAGGAATAAAAGGGAACAAAGAGTTATACAATAGTATCTTCAAACGAAAATTTTTTAGACATCTCGGCATGTACTACCGCGACAAGGAAACCCTAGTTAAAATTGCTAGAAACACGCCTTATACGGAGTTAATTATAAAAGCATACTCGAATGCAGTTTTACCAATGATGAGTAAATAAAAAACATACTTTGATCCGATTATTGTTAGCGCATCTCTAGCGATAATCAAAGATTTCGACAATGAAATTAGTAATCTCCGAGATGATGAGCGAGAAACGTTTTTTGAGGAAGTCAATCGAACAACATTTGGTGTAGGGATTGGTTCTTATTATGACATAGGTGAAGAATATGATGTTCCACTTCCATCACTTCAACGCTCTAGACAACTATCATTGCAAAATTATTACAATGAAGTCGAGAAAATGTTCACAAAACAACACGAAAACTTATGGCTTAGAGTAAATACGTTTACTCAAATTACCTTTCTTGGACGAAAATCACTCCAAAAATTAATGCTGATAAATTTTGTAGTCGCATATGCAATTATCAGACAATATCTTGTCCTTAAAAATTTTACTTTGAATCAAATAAGCTTGGTACTTGTGTTTATTGATGAAACAGAAAGAGAATACGGTAATTTGGTGAACGAAACAGATTTGTATGAGCGTGAAGTATTAGACACATTTCATTCCTATAGTTGGTTAAAGAAAAATGAGGTACTAACAGATAAACGATATGATGATACTTTGTCAGATGTTTATGACAAATACAGAATTTTTATAGCTGATCCTAAAAATAATAAATTTAGTGAATTTCTTGATTCATTTGTTGGGATTAGAGCTTTTAATATTGTATAAAAATTGTAGACAAATATTGTATAATGAAAAAACAGATTGTCGATTTCAATCATATTTCAAAAGATATTCCAGTGCAAGATGTTGACGCACTAATGCAATATTACAAATTTTATCATAAAAACCTTTGGTATGTGAAACAATGTTATAAGTATTACAATAGAATACTTCGAGTAATATCATATTTGCCACTGCTAATGACCAACTGTGGCATAATTTCAAGTGGTGCATCGTTAAATCCTTTTCTGTTAATAATATCTGCTGTCGGTATCTCTCTTTCAACAGCATGTAAGAAGATTGAACCCAGGCTTGAGACTAAAAAAAAAAAAAAAAAAACGGCTGTAAAATAGTTAGTATTATTTACAAAAAATTACTTGATCAGAATTCCCAGAAGTTTCCGATCACGTGATTTTCCTGAAGATTTTTTTACGCAGTTATAATACCCAAGCGCTAAATCACGTGCTCTCCAGAAAATTCTGTAACTTCTGTGAAAATATTGTAACACTGTGAAATCACGTGATTTTTCTGGAAATTTCCAGTTTTTTTTAGTAAAGTTACAGATACATGAGTCCCTTTGCAAAATCAAACACTGACAAATAAGAGAGCAGGGTGATGCAAGTTTAGTTATGATTGCATCATACACGGCGTCTAGAAATAACAATGCAGCTTCGATTGTCTAGTACATTTATCGATCGCAACACAGCAGTCTCTGTCTAGGCTACAGTAATCGATCGGCACAGGGAGAAAACATGTATAGTTCGAAAGGTATGTCTGGAATGGGGGAGGGGTTTCTCTGACAAATATGTTTTTGAGGGAAAGGGGGTCTAAAATCTAGAAGACCCCGTTAATACAAATACCGTTTTGGAGTAGGAGAGGGGGTCTTTTCCTGACAAATATATTTTCTAACCTGTTTTGAGTCAAGCTACAGGTTGGTTACAAATATATTTTGGGGGAGAGGGAGAGGGGAGGGTGAAAGGGTATTAAATCTAGAAATGCCATTTTCTACTACTTCTTATGCTATATCATTTTAGTTTCTATTTGTTCTTCATTCTCGAGTTCTGGTTCAAAATATAGAAATGTCTTCTTTCATCCATCACGTTATGCAACTGAATACAGTTGCTTTTATTTTCGTCGACTTATTCAGAGCTGTTGGAGGTCTGACTTAGCCACTTGGATTCGTGTAGAAACAGGAATCGACCAAATTGAATTAAGAAAACAATTACCATTTTCTCAAAGCACAATCTGTAATTTTTATTAATATTTAAATATACAGTAAAGATTGTATATTACGTTCTTGGAGATAATGTTTCCTCTTTCACAACGTATGATTTTAAATTCCCTGAAAACTCCTAGCTAATATGTATTCATAAGGCTTAGTTATAACAGTCATTTGTTACAATGTTAAATTGGTTATACCGTTTGAATTACGTGGTCCTTCTGAGAATATTAGTACAATTATAAAGTTTTCACCACCTGACGCCACAAAACCAGATAAACAATCTTATAGTTTCAATCTATCGCTTTTTAAAATCTATATATATATATATATATATATATATATATATATATATATATATATATATATATATATATATATATAAGTATATATATATATATATATAAGAAAAGAGTACCCTTTAAGCGATGCGTTACAGAAATCAACCAGAACCAGCCTACATGGTACCGGAACTGCCTCAGCAGTCGCTGCAACCAATACATTGTTGTGTGGTTGAATTATGGGATTGAATCTAACGTGTACAAAATAAGTTATTAATTGATTATCCCATTGTTGCAGTCTGGAGAGTTTAGGTTAAACGTGGGATGTTTTTGAGGTGTTATAAGTAATAAATGGATCAACTGTGGTCCATGACGGCTTTTGAGTCTTTGATTAAAAATCGGCCTTCGTTTGGAGAAATCAGATAATAAAGAAAGACAGATGAAACAGTATTTCGGTCGAAATATTTGAGTAAATATTTTGATTTGTTTTGTATTCTTGTTCAAGATGTTTCAAATTAAATTTCAATGAGTAACAAGTGCATGTTGTTTTTCTGAAAATTTCTTTTACCATTAAATCCTAGTTCTGACAGTAATTACACCAGTATTTGTCGTTGAGCACTTTGCAATTCCAAGGAATAATTTAAATAAATGAATTAAATCCTCTCCTCTGAACACATTTAAAATTGTTTCCACTAAGACGGATGTTAAGATATGGAATAAATAATTATGTTTACACCAAACTTAGCTACAGACTGTCACCTGACTTACGACACAACAAAATGCCCTGGATCCAGTTAATTAACATTAGAATTTTCCAACAAACTGTAAACAAAATTTGTTGCTAGAAAATTCTTTAGTCAGAATCAAAATCGTGTCTAGTACTCAAACCTAGCAAACGTGTTTACCTCCAAATGATAATAATCTTAAAAAATATTCATAAATCTTAGACAATTATTAGACCTGTTACATGTTGTTTGTGAAAGCCAAGGCATTAGTAACGTAGGCCCTAAACTCAATTACGGACCAAGGTTAACCACACAATACAGATGTACATAACACATAATCATGGATAAAAGCCAACACACAATGCAAATTAGATATGCATAGCAGAGGCTAAAGAATGTTTATTTTGTCCACTACTGGGATCTGAACCAGGATCAGAGAGTTACAGAACCCATGGCTTTGCCAGCACGAATAAACCCCTTTCACCAAGCTAACTTTCCAAAGCTGGATTGAACGTAGTCGTGGATAGGGGCATTTGCAGACACATTCAAATGGCGACTCAGAAAACACAGTCACTCCTTAATGCCTTTGACAAAAATCAAGGTATATGGAAGTTAATATAGAAAGTTACAAATATACACCAGTCAGAGTGGAAAGTATTATACCTGGATTGTACATTGATTGATTGATTGATTGATTGATCGATTGGGTGATTGATTGTTGATTGATTGACTGAATTTACCGCGCATCAGCACTGTTAGGCTATATAATGTTACGAAAAGGTCATATGATAAAAATGCATAATAGATAAAGGTTTATTTTCAAATAGCCTTAAAAGTACAAAACAACGACTATATCGCGAAAATATATTAGAGCTCCCCATCGCTGGCTGATGTAAATGTTCTTTGTAAAAGGTAATAAGATAACAAAAGATAAAACAGGGTCATTAATAGTATGACTATTCGCAAAAATAATAAGAACAAATAGGGGTTCATAGAAGCTAAGTTTGTAATAATGATTGCACGTAGGTTGGAGATCAAAACAATCTGTCATACAGTTATTCAGAGTGAAGGCTTTATTGCAAGAAACGCATTCAGGCGTGTCTTCGCTATTTTATATCTCTGTGTGAGTTATGTATGTATGACCAGCAATGACTACCTCATCCGTACCTGATAGTTCTTTAGGAAGAAGGTCCATCGCCTAGGGTTGGCTTGGTTACATGGAGTTTGTTATTCTCAGGATTATTCCATGATGCCGACCATTTACTACATAATGATTTTTTTTTTAAATACTAGATTTAAAATCATTGTATGGTATTTTAAAATCAGATGGTTGTTGGGATAGGGCAATTGTAGAAGCTCTTTCTGCTATTTCATTACCTATTATACCGACATGACTGGGTAATCAACAGTATACTCAAGTTTGTTGCCCTGATTTCGGCTTAAAAATCGATGCATCATCTGGCAAGCAAACTTTTATAGTGTGATTTCCACTAATGAAGGCTGCAGCAGCCTTTTCCCCATTCTTTGACGCATCGTTGTCAAATCCTTGTGCAGTTCTCAAATTCATTGAGGGGTTCCTTATAAGAGTTATGAAAAATGGGAGGGTTTGTCTCATTTTTCCGTCGTGTAACTTAAAAAGCACTTTGTGTTGTTTAGGTAGTCAATTTTTGTATTGTCGACGCTGGATGTGTGATACTATAAAATGAAATTATATATGGTGAAAAATATGATAATTCAAGGGATGGGTGATAATACAAAGCTAAACTACATATGGTGAAATAATATTATCATTTAGGTTGTCTGAAATTCGACGCTTTTCAGAAGGGAGATATAGTTTACAACGTATCATTTAACACAAATTCCAGTATGTTTTTGTGCTTTATAATACAGTAAATCATCATATCATTTGAATCATCAGTTAGCATCAAACCCCATCCAAAGCAAAGATAACCACATATTTAGGTTTTTGAATCAAAATTGCTTATTTAGCATGAAAACTGCATACACGTTTATTTGTTGAAGTTTCCCCTGTACACGCTATTAACATAATGTGATATTATGTACAAAATATGTAAGTTGAAAACAAGGGAACTGAATTTAGTGTACCCCTTCATTTCTCAAAAACAAAACCTTTTGTGCTCAAATATGTGATTTCTATTCTATTGTTTAGCATTCGTCTTATAATAACGTTTTTCATTCAGTTCGTAAGTCCTTGCCAGTATGTTTCAGGTATTTAAATATGGCAGGTTAGCAAACCAATCTTGATGATTCTTGGTTCCCTGTTTCAGGGCGAAGTTGCATTATGATATGTATATTTATTTTTCATAAAAGATTAATTATCAGATATACGAACTGTAACCAATCCGCATCTTATACAGTGGGTTTTTCTCTGAAGAGAGAGAGAGAGAGAGAGAGAGAGAGAGTGTGTGTGTGTGTGTGTGTGTGTGTGTGTGTGTGTGTGTGCGCGCGCACTCTGTAATAGTCAATGTATTTATGAAAATAGGCACAATCAGAGTAATTTCAGCGCAAATATGGAAATAAATATTTTCATGTTCCCTAACATTTATACGTATAATTGTAATCTCAAGTTTCACAAATTTCTATTACGCTCTTCTTACCATGGAGGTTGTTACATTATTATAATAGAGGTTGTTACTTTAGCATAATGGAGTTTGTTACATTACCATAATAGAGTTTATTACATTACCATAATGGAGGTTGTTACATTACCATAATGGAGGTTGTTACATTACCATAATGGAGTTTGTTACATTACTATAATGGAGTTTGTCTTTTTATTTGAAATTGTCTGATATGAAAGGTTTCATTTTATATTTTCACCTTTCTTCATTGCTTACGATCGTAAGAAATGAAACATCAACTTCTCCGCGAAATGAAAATTCGATTTATAGTTAAAATAATTTGGTGTTGAATTGTGGGAAGAAATCTGTTTTTCTCCGTAGACATATTTACAGATGAAATTTATCTTTTGAAGTTTTGGCTATTAATTTTGCAATATTTTAAACAATAGGTTTCTATTTATTGTACCATAAATAGTTTAAATATAAGGGTAATATATATCGTAGAAAGTTCACTCCACACAAATACCTAAATCCGTTCCTTTCATGTGTAAGAAAGCAAGCATGTATGTGCATGTAAGATAAGGGGGATTAGTCATACTGCGCTTGCACTCACGCGAGTGTCCGTGTGTGTGTGTGTGTGTGTGTGTGTGTGAGAGAGAGAGAGAGAGAGAGAGAGAGAGAGATAAATAATATCAATCAATTTCGATAGATTTCTTAAAATACCAAGTTTCTCAGAACACATTAATTCTTTCAACTTATGTATATTTGGTCTTGTATAGAAATGCATGGGTAGTAGTTGCTCTCTTTGTTCTCTGAAATAGCTACATTCAAGAGATAATAAAATTTATCACCCACAAAGCGTACACAATCCTTCATATCTTGGCAAATTTTCCCATCTTCCCTTCTCTATCGGTAACAATGATTACATGTTCGAAATTTTTTTAAAATATTTGCCTTATATTTTTTGATCGGTTTTTTAACAAATAATGTTCTGATTTTAATTCAGTTTTAAAAATTCTATATCAGTTTTTGTCGCGGTAGTAATGGATCATTCTAATGTTTTTATAACTTGATCATGAAGTCTTTCCTTAAATATTGTAAAATTTGATGCCACTGTGCTCACCGTTATGTTTCACCTATTTCACACAAAAAGACATGTAGAAGAGATAAGCTATTTAGGGCTTTCGAGATGGTCCCTAGGTCATGTCCCTGCCTTGCCGCAGTGGATGGCAAAGATATGGGAACGATGACAAGCGGTAGTAAGTTTAACTGAAAACTGGGCTAGTTATTACGTATCTTTGAGTATGCTGTCAATCGAAAATCGGGACAATTTCATTGGTTTGATAAATTTAATAATAATAATATTTGATCTCATTGAGTCTACGCAATCCTACCATTTATAATAGTGCA